>JAVHJQ010002824.1:0-17618 GCA_031306095.1 Pyricularia sp. CD86 | reverse complement strand
ACCAAGCTCAATTGATCCCTACAACAGCTACATAAGCAGCTCAGGCACGGAGACGGAATGAAAGTTCAATCTCCCCCATATAGAGTCTCCCAGGATTCGTCCCAGCTTCTCCGCACTCTCTCCGCATTTTGAATGGCGCTTGGCATCAGGTACCGAGGTTCAGGTGCACCTCGGCCGCGCCAATGCGAGTTCTGATGCAAATCCTATTAGCAAAGTAGGAAGGCATTGATTCAATTCCGTTGTTGTAGTGCCATAAATAGTGATTTGTTTTGTCGGACGAGGGAATCATAGCCGACAATTGCCTGGTAGTAAGTTGCATCAAGGTACTTACCTTGCCTTGCCTTACCTTACCTTACCTTACCTTACCTAACGTAGTTTTTAGTAGAAGGAAGACGAGATCAACTTGGGATTGGCACAAACGGCGTTGAGAAGGCGCATTTGGAACGGATCTGAACCGAACTTGGACCGAACTATTATTGTGGCACGCCACATGTGGCATAATTAGTGTGGCACCAAGAAATTGGTCTACCAAGTATGTATTGAATACCTAGGCTTGCTAGGTAACTTGAAATCCTGCCACTTCAGCATTGCCTATTGTTCTTATTTGAAATTCGCCAGAAACACAGCTAAAATAATTATCTGGTGGCAGCTTGTCGACTTGTGGGGTTATCAGAGTGTCAAAAAGGAGGTAATACATCTCGGCGGGCGGTTCTGTGTGTTCCGGGAGCTCGGAAGACAACTGTCTGAAACCTGCTCTCCATAAAGGTAGACATTTCATTCAGTAAATGGTGGAGATTCCGGGTCATGAGCGACACCTTGATTGCTGGCGAAACTATTTCTATGCTAGTCTTAGTGTAGATAGTGTAGTGAAGATCGACGTGGTACGGTACAACTCTACATCCCTTACCTACTTACTAAATTATCTTATTACTTGACTTGGGTGGATGAAGCAGAGGAGATTTTGTTTTTTGATTGTTTCTACCCATTTGAAAATGAGAAAAATTAAAGTACCCCCACGGTCTCTATCATAAAAGCCAAGAGGTGGCACTTGACATAGATGCAATGCAGCATGCCTCCATTACATTTGCTCTTTGCATCCCGTGATAAAAACTTCTGCCTGTGTATATGTTTAGTTAGATTAGTACTAGGTGGGTGGATTACCGTACGTAGATGCCCTTGGATCAAAGGCGGGGTTCCCCAGTTGGCCTACCTATTGTAGGTTGGTAAGTGGTTCGAGCAATCGGCATGGCACAAAGTGGGCTGACCTGAGAGGTGAAAGCTTTGACCAGACTCTAGACTTCAGGGGTCGATCCAACCCGAGAGTGCAGCCAATCAGCCTTTCCCAGAGTGGGCTGATATCGGCTGATATGTCGCATCGCATTGAGAATCGTTCGATTTCAAGCTTGTTTGCAAGGAGGCGACTGGGTCGGGTCAACTCTTTGGACATGACGCCCAGCGTGTCTTGGGTCAAGAGAAGTCATGATTTTTTTTTCTCTCTCTCTCTCCTTGGGGAGGCCTCGACTGCTAACTGGGCGATTGAAGCTTACAAATATTATTATATCCATGGGAAATAATAACGAATCGATTTTCTTCATTGTGCCCGCTGTACTTGCTGTCTTTCTTTGGTTCTGGTCGATTTTCCTGGTTGTCTCCATCCATTGCATGTTTGCATCAAAGACGACCGACCTTGATTTGTTTATTGCATCTTGTCCCCGACTCAATATATCACATCTAAACTACCTAGGTAGACTAAGTACCTACTTTGCCCCATACTGATTGATATTGGTACTGCACTGCATAACCCACCAGCATACGAGAAGGGCAACTTGCCGAACATCCGGACACTATATAATCAAATTCGAAGCCGCAGGCTGTCTACCGGTAGAGGCCTGCTTCCGGTCCCCTTCATCTCTCCCGCACCATAATTTACAGCACGCCCGTTTTCTTACCTGTGGCCGTTGAACCCCGATTCCGCGATCGCGGCCAGAAGTGGAGGGAGCGGCCCAAGCCGAGTCCACGCTGCGACCATCGTCCCATCTCTTCCTGCCCCAAACGAGCCGACACGAAAGCAGCCGCCCGCACAGATCGAAGAGACAGCGGGAGGGGTTGAACCCGAAGATAGACGCAGTCCAGAATGGCGCCCTCCGTTCTCGAAAACTCGACCGACGACCGCGTTAGCCTTAGCCAGGATGGCTACGAATGCTCCGACCGTCTCACATTGCTCCGTAGCAACCCTGAAGCACCAACAGTATGCCAGGTGTGCGTAGTCGGAGCTGGCCCAGCGGGCCTGATGATGGCCGCGAACCTTGCTCGGATGGGCGTCAAGGTGCAGGTCATTGACGACAGGGCGGACCAGACACCAGTTGGAAGGTGAGGCCTTACACACGACTAGACAAAAAAAAAAAGAAGAAACACAAAAGACAAAATAGGTTTCCATCTCGGAGCTGACTATCTTGGTTGTTGGATGTTCGTAGAGCCGATGGTCTCCAACCGAAAACGCTCGAGACCTTTCGACAGATGAGACTGGCAGATCCTCTACTCCAGAGGGGCGTCAAGGTCTACGACATCGCCTTCTGGCGCGGAACTCCCGACGAGCCTTTACACAGGCTTGGCCGAGAGGTTCACTATCCGCCCGTCATCGACGTCCTCGATCCGTACATCTTGCTTGTGCATCAGGGCATGGTCGAGAGCCTGTTCATAGAGGACATGAAGAAGCGCGGGGTTGAGGTCCGCAGGAATACGGCCTTTGAGTCCTACAGCGCTTGCGACAACAGCTTCGGGCCTTTGCAGATCAACTGCCGAGCAAACGTGACGCAGGATAGAAAAACCATACTTGCATCGTATCTTGTTGGCTGTTGGTGCCCCCTCATGTCCCTTTTGTACTCTCACAGCCCGCCCCTGAATTATGCCCTACTGACACACACTGCTTTTCTTAGGTGATGGCGCACATTCCAAAGTTCGAAAGAGCATACCAGAAGCAAGGCCTGTTGGTCTGTCTCAGCCCGCAGTGTGGGGTGTACTCGATGGAGAGTTGGAGACCGACTTCCCAGACATATGGTCAAAAACGCTCGTCTACTCGCAGGAGCATGGCTCCATCCTCATTATTCCGCGGGAGCGCAACATGACCCGCTTTTATATCGAGCTCAAGAGCTCGCCAAAGTCTGACCGGCGCGAACTCGGTCAGGAGTTCGTGATGCAGCGTGCCAGAGAGATAATGGCACCTTTCGAGGTTGGCTGGAAATATATTGAGTGGTTTGGACGATACCAAATCGGCCAGCGGGTGGCCAGCCGATTCGCCGATTGCCACAACAGGGCTTTCCTGGCCGGCGACGCCAGCCATACACACTCCCCCAAGGCAGCACAAGGGATGAACACGTCAATGCACGACTCTTGGAACCTGGCATGGAAGCTCAACCTTGCTGTCAGGGGTCTTGCCAAGCCTTGCCTGCTGGAGACTTATGAGAACGAGAGGCGGAAGATTGCACTGGATCTTGTAAATTTTGATTATGAGCATGCGAATCGCATCGCAGGCGGCGACGCCGTGGCTCTGGCTGAGAACTTCAACACCAATGTTCGTTTCATCTCTGGTGTCGGCGCAGAGTACAGCGAGAACCCGCTGAACATGCCCGAAGACCAGGCTTGGGTGGGAGGTGAGGCCAAGCCGGGCTGCCTGCTGCCTCCCGCCAAGGTGACGCGGTACATTGACCTGAATCCCGTCGATGTGCAGCTCGACATTCCCATGCTGGGACAGTTCCGCATTTACCTGCTCATGTGGGATGTTCACCAATCCAGGCCGTTCCTGGACATGTTTTGCAATGCCATAGCCAGCAGGGACTCGCTGGTGAGCCAATTGTCAGCCGCCGCGAGCGCATCGTACGCCCTGCAGCCCCGGTTACCATCCCCCGAGGATATTTACTGGAGGCCAGAGAGGTATACGGCCGTCAGCCACCTCTTCACATTTAGCATTATCAGTAAGTCGAGAGAGAGAGAGAGAGAGAGAGAGAGAGAGTCTCGTGTAGAAAGAAGAATCCGAACCAGATCCAGTTGTAGAACCCAAGCTCACCAATCAAACTCCCTCTTATTCTAGCAACCATGCCCAGGAGCGACATTGAAATAACAGATCTTCCCCCACTGCTCCAGGACAGCAGGTGGACTTTCTACCTGGACAACATTCCAGACCAGGATACACGAGGCAGCCTGTGCACCAACAAGTGGCTCGGCAGCCTCGGCCCGGGCGAGGTAGCCATAGTCAACGTGAGGCCAGATGGCTACGTCGGCTCCGTCGACCGCTGGGACTCGAGCATGGACGACTCGGGAGAGGAAGCTGCCAAGTGGCTGGACATGTACTATGACAGATTCTTGCAGGTGCCACAGGTAGACAAGAAGATGAAGGGCTGAAGCATTATGTATTTTAATTGGGAATGCATTCATGAAGTATACGGGATGAGGAGTTTTTGGGAAACATGATGCTCTTTTTCTTTTGACACAATTGAGCCACATGAGATTGTTGGTGATATGTACCCAGGTACTCATGTCTACCTCAACTTTTACCAAGAATTCCAGCGACATCACGCTTTGTAGTCTTCCATATGTAGCAGGCATTCCCAAAACAAGGAGATCTCAAAAAGTCAATCCGCTGGATATGGCTGGCTCGTATGGTGACTGAATCTCGGAAGATAGCATTCCCATGATGGGAATGCAAAATCAATCACAGCCTTCAAACAATGCATATTCAACAAGAACAAGGTATCTGACAGTCATATTCGAAGCCTTCTATTTATGTTTCCATGAAATGAAGAAATAGACCAATCAAACCCTCTTCAGCTATGCGTGGGCATGGCAACATCTGCCTTCTTGGAAATTGCATCGGCCGACTGCCACAGAGCAGTCACCGTCTTGAGCTGCGTGTAAAATTTGATGCCGGGCTTGCCGTAAAAGGTGCTTGCGCCACCGCCGGCCACACTCCTCTTGTTGCCGGTGAAGGAGAACATGGGCAGGGGCACGGGGATGGGAACGTTGATGCCGACCTGACCGGCCTCGATGTTGCGGCGGAACTTCTCGGCCGTGGCACCGGAGCGCGTAAAGATGGCAACACCGTTGCCGTACTCGTTGCTGTTGATCAGCTCGACGGCATCGTCCAGGGTCTCGACATTCAGGCAGACGAGGACTGGTCCAAAGATCTCCTGCTTGTAGCACTCCATGTCCTTGGTCACATCTGTGATGATGGTAGGCCCAACCCAGTTGCCGTTGGGGTACTTTTCCGGCGCGTAGCCTCTGCCGTCGAGCAGGATCTTGGCACCCTCCTTCTCGGCACTGCCGATCAGGGATTCGATCCGCTCCTTGCTCTGTGGGCTGATGACGGGACCTAGATCGGCGCCCTCTTCGAAACCACCATTGACACTCAGTCCCTTGGCCAGCTCCGCAAGCTCCGGCAGCCACTCCTTCGTCTCACCAACCATGACCAGCGTGCTGAGCGCCATGCAGCGCTGGCCGGCAGCCCCAAAGGCAGCTCCAACTATGGCGTTCAGGAACTGGTTCTTGTTGCAGTCCGGGAGCACAGCAGCGTGGTTCTTGGCGCCCAGGTTGGCTTGTACACGCTTGCCGTTGGCGCTGCCACGGCTGAAGATGTACTCGCCGGCCTTGTTGCCACCGACAAAGGAAATTGCCTTGATGGCCGGGTCGTCAAGGATGAAGTTCACTGTGTTGTGTGCGCCGTGGACGATGTTGACAACACCATCAGGGAAGCCGGCCTTCTGGCATAGCTCCGCCAGGATCATGGCCGCGCCAGGGTCACGCTCCGAGGGCTTGAGGATCAGAGTGTTTCCAGTGATGGTGGCAATAGGAATGCACCATAATGGAATCATGGCAGGGAAGTCTTTATTTGGCCAAAGCATACAAAGTCAGCACGTTTGGCTAGGAGAAGCAAATTTCGGGAGCTGGCCAACTTACTAAACGGGCAGATGGCAGCAACAACTCCCAAGGGCTCACGGTACGTCCTTGTCTCCATATCCTTTGCGACCTCGAGAACCTCGCCCTTGAGCAACTCAGGAGCCGCACAGGCTGCCTCAGCAACCTGAAGACCACGAAGGACATCACCCTTGGCATCGGCGAACGTCTTGCCCTGCTCGAGCGTGATGCTGGCGGCCAGCCTGTCCCAGTTCTCGCGGATGAGCGCAACAAACTTGAACATGATCTGCTGGCGCGCAAGAACGCTGGTGGCACGCCATGCAGGGAACGCCTTTTCGGCCGAGGCGACGGCAGCCTTGAGCTCGGCGTCCGTCATCTGAGGCACGCGCGTCACCAGGTTGTTGGTGGCCGGGTCGTGCAGGTCGATAAAGGATGTGGCCTCCGAGGCGACAAACTTGTTGTCGATGAAGTAAGGGGTATCTACGGGCTCACTGATCTTTTCGTGCGTCGTCGGGTAGTCGGTCGGGGTGCTCGCCATGGCTGCCGACGCAATGGGCCGCAGCTGCTGGGCGGTGGCATGCAGCCGACGGGCGGCGCTGCCTGACTGAGAGGAAGCCATTGATAATCTCGAGTCGATCCTGTTTGCGGCGAGGAATTGCCCTGCTGATGTTCGAGACGTACGGCTGGCGTTCGCAGTTATGCTCCTGGAGAGTGCTCGACGCATTGCGAATCCGACGAGATTTCTGGGAGGGGCAAGCGGAACAAGGAGACAACGTTTGGAAAAGCAAGCACGATGGAGGCGGTGACGAAGAGTAGGTGTATCTATCTGATAGAGTAAGGTAGGTAGGTACCTTATGTATGTAGCCAAGGGAGCCGACGAACTGCCGACTGATTGATTGACCCTTGGAGATGCAGCGGCGGGGGTGGTTGGGTGTTATTTGCGGCAGATGCCCAAGTCGGTAAGGTAAGGTAGGTAAGGTAGGTACTTTGTAGTTAAATGCCAGGTAGGAGGAACCTTGGCCATCCATGTTAGTAAGTACCTAAGGTACTGAGCTAGTAACACGCTTGTCGGGTTCCATACGACCGCTTGAGAACATGTTGGACTTACTTGCAGCTAAAGGTAGAGCCAGAAATACCGGGATAAAAGCCGACTAGACACACGGCCCAATTGAGTCGTGATAGTGAAAATAAACAGAATCCAACAAAGAAGGCATTGCTCCCCGTCATAGACCAAAGCAAGTGGCAATCCCCCCCCTCCCCTCATAAATACACCCGATTATCGGAACTTGTGCCGCCTCAAACCGAGTTGCTGTTCGGCTGTACTTGCTTCAAGGGGTCTAGTGGCGCTGGGGCCCCGCAATCATAATGTGTGGGGAGCCTACAATCCAGAGACACCGCCAAGCAGTCAAACAAAGCGAGCCTGGTCCCAGCAAGAACTGAATTAAATACCCACTAGTCTAGTTCTAGAGTCTAGAACTACCTCACCCTACTCGCGCAAAGGCATGTCTTGACTCTGTACTGAATGAATGCCTAAGCTGCTAAGCATTATCATGTTTGAAACGACATATCACAAGGAAAAAGATCTTCGCTTTTTTCATATATTCACTAGCTACTGTCTCCCGATGCCATAAAAATACAACCGAAATCAGATACCGCGCCTATTAATCGGGAAATACCAGTTGACCAAGTGGTGCAAAAGACAAGAAAACTCCTAGTCCCGGTTTGTAAACTTCATAGGCAAATTGCTCGGTAAACATTCGTCATGGCTTTAAAAACATGTCTTTTTTTCACACTTTTATGAAGCCATTCTTCCACGACTCCCACCGTCCCCCCAAACTTCGCCTTACTGCTGGCTGCGGGTGGCACGCTTGGTAGCGCCCTCCTTAACCTCAGATCCGGTGGCCACGGCGGAAGCCTTGACATCCTTGGCCTTTTCCTTGGCATCCGAGGCAACCTTCTTAGCAGCCGGGGCAGCCGAGCCACCACCGAGAACAGCCGAGAGGAGTGCAATCAGGGTGACGAGGATGGCACCGGCAGCCGCGGGAACCTGGGGAACCAGACGAATGGCTTCCGGAACGCTGTCCTTGGCAATGCTGAGGAACAGGTCGAGCTTCTCCTTGGCGTAGCCGACGGGGTCCTCCAGAGGAGTCTTCTCGCCAGTAGGCTTGGGTGTCTCCTCCTCCTTGGGTTTCTCGGCGAGCTCAAGAAGCTGCTCAATAGGGTGCTTCTCGAAGAAGGTCTCCTCGGCGAACTTGCGGGCCTCCTCGACGGAGTGGCCAATGTAGATGTTGTCGAAAAGGATGTCGTTTTGCATGGTCCAGATCTCAAAGCCGATCTATAATAGTGTGTTGTTAGCAGGTTTCCCCTCTAATCATCTACTTCATCTGCAGAGAAACCTAAAATACTCACAGCTCCCATAGGCTCGAAGTTGGCAGGGGTCTTGTCCTCAAAGTAGTCAGGGTTCTTAATCTTGCGAGGAGCCCACTCGCCCTTGTAGGCAGGGTTGTCGATGAGAGGCGCGGTCCACTTGCCCTTGTAGGCCGGGTTCTTGATCATGGGTTTAGTCCAGGGACCACAGCCAGAAACCTCGCCACACTTGGGGTTGGGAACAGTAGGGCCGACCCAGTCGCCATCCTCCTCGTCATCCCAGTCCTCGGGCTTCTTGGACTCAGGGTCGGGGATGCTCAAAGGCTCATCCTCAAGCCAGTCCTCGGGCTTGGTAGCCTCCTCGTCAACAATCTCGTACGGGGCATCCTCGTCCCAGTCCTCGGGCTTCTTGGCCTCGGGGTCAGCGATACGCGCCTCGTCAACCCAGTCATCGGGCTTCTTGTCCTTGGCGTCGTCAATCTCCGCTGGAGGGTTGACCGGAGGGGTAAAGTCCTCCAGGAGGTTACCCTCCTTCACCTGCTCTCCGTTTTGCTGGATGATGAAGGTGTTGTTCGGGTGAACAATCAGGGTGTAGAGCTCGGTGGTCTTGACAATGCGAGCGGTGGGCGGGCTGTTGAGATGCTTCTCCTCGTACTCTCCCGTCTTGGGATTCTTGTGGTTGAAGATAAAGTGAACCTTGTTCGTGTGGCCGCACTTGTCGGGACCGAACATGATCACGTAGGGAGTGGTGTTGCTGAACTCTTCCTGGTGAAGAGCCTTGTTGTCCCTGAGGAGCTTCATGTAGGCGCCACCGCACTCAAGGCCCTCTGCAGGAAAACAATAGTGGGTCAGTATGTACGTGGTCTCAAGGGCGCCTTTGGGCGCATGTTTAGCTGTATAGCGCGGGTCAAAAACATACTCTGAAGCTTAACCTCATACTGAACAACCAAAGGCTTGCCCTTGGCGTCAATCTTCTTGGGGAACTTGGCCGAGATGGCGTGGTGGGCTGCTGGGTTCTTGACAACGAGACCCTTATCGCCCTCCATTCCCTTGTATACTGTAGGCTCCTCAACAGCCCATTCGCCGACAAAAGCCCACTCCTCCTCATCCTTTCCGGATCCCTTCATGTTCTTCTTGGCATGCGATGGCTTCCATCGCGTGGCCCAGTCGTCGGTAAACTGCTCAAGGAATGGGGCCTTGAGCGTTGTAGGCTGCAACAGTGGTAGATATGTCAGTTGGGATACGTCTAAAAAAAATTAAAAACGAAAATAAAAAAAAGACTGCAGACAAAGCATTCGTGCATATGTAGGAGAATGCAACTGGAAGGCGGAGTACCAATGGCTTACCTTGAATGTGGCAAGCTCCGGCTCTGCTGGGCTTGTAGAGCTCGGGGCAGCACTGGAAGCAGCGGTCGCATCATCCTTGATGACCTTTTGAGCATCGTCGGCGGCATAGGTGCCGACAAAGAGGCTGGCTGTAGACAGCGCAGCTGCGATGAAGCGATACTGCATTTTGAGGGAGCTCCTTGGCGGTGTGTTGTGGGTGGAATGAAGGAAAGGGTATCAAGAACAGAATGAACAGATCGAATGCGGGAGTCAAAGTGAAAAGTGAAGCTAGCAGAACCTCGTCTGCTCCAGGCACGCGCACACAAAGAAGAAAACAGTTCCGTGACTCAGGGCCTAGAGAATTGTTGGGTGCGTGGGGTGTTATTTGAATATGGGATCGCTCGGGAAGCTTGCTGGAACGTGTCCTTTTTTCTGGTCGCTCATAGCCTGGGCCGACAGAAATATGTGGTCAGTTCTCTCCAATCTGCATTACAGTTTTTGGCGGCTCATGCTCAATTGGGGTGTGGTTCCGCCCGGCTTGGGTGCAAGTAGCACGGGGAGTGGGCCTGTTCTAACTAGGAGCTCATTGCGGGGCTAGGATGGAGAACAACATGTTGCTTCAGCTTGCTTCTGTCATCTTCTACGAATTTCGGCATCGTTAGGGATCGGGGTCTTGTGCATTGACTCTGGGGATCTGAGTGTGTCAACGTCTCTGTTGATGCAGATGCAGATGCAGATATCAAGTTGATACCGAGGCCTTCCTGGCTAGAAATTACAACGAGGTGTAAAAAAAAGATTGCCTATTTGTCTAGGTTCAGTACAGAGAAGTATTGCTTCCACATCACAGATAGCGAAATCTTGCAATGCAAGATGTCAGGTACCTAGGTAGGTATGTAGGTGTCCACATCAGCTGCACGCAGGGTATATCTGATAATATGGTGATTACCCAAATAAACCGTTATCAAGCACGAACTGCTTGACCTCCATGCAATCAAATTTGGTATTCTTCCTTCATAACCTCAATGACCAAGCCTAACCTCGGATTGCGTACTGCAGCCATCCAAGACACCCAAGAAATCTTTCTAGCTTTCTAGCAAGTCCCAGCTTGAAGATCGGGTCCCCCCAGCTAATGCTAGTGCTAGTAATGTATTAAACAACGCGAACGGACATATCATTGAAATGAAGCCGTTGGTTTCACTTACAACTACCGCCTGCGGCACTAACATGGTCTTGGCTGTACTTTGAAATTGGCCAATGGCATACGTAATCAGTATTAGCACAGTTGTTAGCTACATACCTACCTCACCGTGGGTACAGCCGTGAATTATTCTCTTGCTCACAATAACAATAACGCATTGAACTAGAAATAGCTGCTACAACGAAGAAGATGTGCCACTTTTGGGTGGGCATTTGCAAACCTCGATGTGCAATTAAACCAAACTCCAGTTTCGTATTCTTGACAATGATGACAAGTGGACAAGTGGTTACGTCGCGAACCCAAGTGACCTCTCTCTGGCTTACTCATGTACGACTGATACCTCAGTACTAGAGATGAGGTGAGAGTGGTCTAGTGCCTCAGAATTACCTACCTAGTTTAGAAATGAAGTGGCATCCTGTGATTGGGTGGGCCGCCATTACATGTACTGTACTCCGTAATGGAGAGCTACCGAGACCCACCCGCTGTGAAAGGCCTGCGTACGGAAAAGTCCGCAAAATAATTACCACGTACTGCTCAGGGACTTTACACATTTAGCCTCATGTTTTGCAATTAAACTCTATCACCATCGGCTCGGTTCGATTGCCGCGAACTTTCGTTTTACCAGCCCCCTTCACACTGCCTGACCGTCGAGCAGCCACATTTGCAGGCCAGCACTTGGGGAGACGGCTCATAATCAATCAAATATCCTACCTGCCCGGTACGGTGCCTGCCTGGCAAATCCCACTAGCACTAAAGAAATATACTCCAATTGGTGAACCCCGCCACCGAGACTAGAAAATTCCTTCCCCCCCAAATCGACCAAGCAATCAGGCAAAATGTCGTCCGACAACAGTAACAACGACCACCTTGTGCTCTCTGATAATCCAGACCACCCTGCCAACCTGATTCCGTCCTTGTGTGCTAAATTCTGGACGCTTGGTTGGGTTACGGGCACTGGAGGAGGATGCTCCATTCGCGAAAAGTAAATATTAAAAGCCTTGACTAAATTAAAGTTGCGGATGAAAAGTCATGTGATCCCTTGGGCTGACGCACGTTATCATCAACCTGCCAGTGACCTTGTTTACATCGCTCCATCCGGGGTTCAAAAGGAGCTCATGAAGGCCGCGGACATCTATGTCCTGTCTCTCGCGGCCCAGACCGCCAGCCTTCGAGACAGGGTCTACCTCCGCAGCCCACCGTGTTACAAGCCTTCACAGTGCACGCCGTTGTTCCTGGCCGCCTTCACCAAGCGTCGTGCCGGTTGCTGTATTCACACGCACAGCCAATGGGCCGTCCTTGTGACTTTGATCCTCGAGGCGGGCGGCGGTCCCGGCGGGGCAGAAGATGTGCGTGAGTTCCGCATCAACAACATTGAACAGATCAAGGGCTTTGGTAAAGGCTTTGAAAAGGTTGGCAATCTTGGCTACCACGACACGCTTCGCATTCCTGTCATTGAGAACACGGCCCACGAGGAGGACCTTACCGAATTCCTCGAGGAGGCCATGGACAAGTACCCTGATACTTACGCAGTGCTGGTTCGTCGCCATGGTGTATACGTTTGGGGTGACAATGTTCACAAGGCCAAGACGCAGTGTGAGAGGTGAGTGTTTTGAGCCAAATCACGCCCAAAACCGTGGATGGTCTAAGCTAACTTTGAACCTCAGCCTCGATTACCTGTTCCAGTTGGCTGTCGAGATGAAGAAGATGGGCCTCCCATGGATAACGGATATCACCCCGGTCAAGACAAGTATGTCATAAGTCACAAGACAAACATCAAAAAAGGCGCCACATGTGCAAGTGCACCGCAAGAAAGTATTATGACACAACCGTCGCATTAAGTATTTAGTATGTGAGAGCGCTAGACTCGATAATGCTCGAGGACCGTTCGGTACAACAAAGACTTCCGTCAAAGCAACGCTAAATTGAACCCATATGCCACCGTCACCCCATCATTGCGCGTCAAAACCATGTCTGATCTTACATGGCCAGGAGAGCAGCCATGAAGCCGACAACACCAGCAACCGAAGAGCCGATGCGGAGGACCTCGGCAGCGCTAGAGCCGGTAGCAGACGAGCTCGCACCAGTGCCGGTAGCAGTGGATCCACCGGTGGTCTTGCTGCCCGAGCTAGCGCTGTTGCTGTTGCTGTTGCTGTTGCCGTTGCTGCTGCCCGAGCTGCCGGTAGGGTTGGGGGTGCCGCTGCTGGGGTTCCAGTAGTTCTTGCCAATGCAGTCGTCCGAGCACTTGATGAACTTGGTGTTGTCGGCCTCAGTGCCGTTGCCGTACTGCTTGGAGCAGTCAGCCACACACTGGTTGGTGGAGTTGACCTGTCCGTCGCTGGGGTAGGGAACCTGTAGTTGCGATGTCCATGTTAGCAAGCCGCTTCTAGACAGTTATGGCTTTATCTTGTTGCGGGTTCAACTTACGCCGTTGCAGGCGGCCCTGCAGTTGACGTCCGAGGCGTTGCACTTGTCGAGGCAGGCAAGGGCAGACGACTGCTGGGGGGTCATGCCCACGGCGGTAGGGGCAGAAGCAGTCGTGGGAGTGCCGCTGCTGGTAGTGGCCTGGGCCATGGCGACTGCGGCGAAGGTGCCGGTGAGGATGACGGAGAAACGCATGGTGGCGGATTAAGTATGTAGAAGAATAATACTAATTAGGTAGGTATGTTTGAGTTATTGAAGCTTCCAAAACACAGCGAAGGTCTGGTAGTCAAGGGTGTAAACGAAAGTCGGTTGTGTCGTTGCCGCGTGTCTAAACGAGTGTGAACAGGCGATGGAGAGGAAAGAAGTCTCCAAAAGCGCCATAGTCAATGAGGACGCGGAGGAGATAATAAATAAGAATGGAAGCGACCTAGGGCCTGTCCAGTCTCTCTTCTTCCATCGACCCCTTAACCCGGCTCTTCCACCGTACAAGGGGTCCACCAAGGCAAGTGTGATGATTGATGGGGCTAGTTTGTGCCATCCATGTAGCTAAGGCCAAAGGACCCGCCATGCCGCCGGGAGACTTTTTTTTTTTTATGTTTATTTTTTTTTCGTGTCTTGGTGTGGAAGTTAGGTTACGGAGAAATGTAAATTAGGTACCTCCCTACTTGGGGTTGAGGGGTTCTCAGTGTTGGCGCCCCATCCAGAAACGGGCTGCTTCCCGAAATTTCCAATTGTTCTTGTCCCTTGTACCTACCATTTTCCCCGATCTCATGTGAAACTGGCACACGCGCGCGGCTTCCATGTGGCTTCAGTATTGCTTTCTACTAGTTCTAGTTATATTACAGTGCAATCAATGATGAGGAAAGCAAGCTGCTAGCGGCACGTTACAAACAAATATCAAAAAGGGGGTATGCCTGCTACGGTACATGAAAATCCATAGTGACCAGAAAAGCCACCGGGTTTAGGTCCTCCCGTAGTACTTAATGGGTACATTAAACAGTCGGAAACAAAAAGAAACCAGGTTCTCATAGGAGAAAACGACCGAGCGTTGGGGACAAGAAAAAAAAAACAAGTGATAATACTACATGGTACTCTTTTAAAATTACACAATAGAATCTCCCGATGGGGTGGCGCCCCTCGTCCTCTCTAACCAATGATGCACGTCAAATGGTCCCGTTCGTTCTTGCGGGGAGGGAGATCCTCTCGTGTTGACACCACGGATGCAAGCACCACTTGCGGTCCATCCCTCTCCCTCCTCCTTTTTCGCCTCCGCGTCTTCTATCCTTGAATTGATTTAGTATTCTTCGATGTGTTGTCTCCAGCCGCACCTTTGTATCCAATGAACATGAACCATCGCCCCGTATTCCCACCCCTGAAGTGGTACATACACGCTACTTGTACGGGATTTTTTAGTGCATCCCCGGGCGACGTCAGATGTGCGGCTTGAGCGGTTCTGATTTAGAATACGATCGAAGAGGCCAAATACACACGTGAATTTTCGTGGAAAAGGTTGCTTTTGGTTGGATGCCGAGCAACGTCGTGATCACTAGGTAAATTCTTTGTTCTTACTTTTTTTGTCTTTTGGCTAGTCAGTTTGCAGGTCAAAATTTATTTAGGTTTTTTTTCTCTCTCTTTCTTTTATCTTGTCAATTCATGCTCATTTTCTCCACCTGACAGGGCTGCAACGCCTTGACAGCCCAGCTATGGTCACAACCAAACAGCTGCCAAAGAATAAGAAATTTTTCATGGGTTCTGGGCTTTGAACCAAGCACGCCATGACATCAGTACTATATTATCTCCCTTGAAATAATGCGACAAACAGACAAAACAGTCGTTCCACCAGCTATTTGGCTGAACCGGCGTCTTGTCTTGATTCAAGCCTCAGTGTTGTTTACTTAATATGGCATGCCCGTCAATATGGGCGCTTCGGTAGAGGCGTCCTTTGCATTGTGATCCTAGTTCCACTTTGTGGGTATGTCAACACAACCGAAGGGAGCTGTTACCATGGAGAACAAGTTGAAGTCGGCGTTATATTGAGTTTTGGCGTCTTCTGGTTCGCGATCACTGCTTCCAGGATAGGCCATGCCCTGGTGTGCCCACTCTACCCAAGATAGCGTGGTATTGCGCACCATCGTAGGAACGGAGTTCCCGTCCATGTTCCACTCGCGCAACCGATGTTTCCATGTTTAAGTTTGAATTTCCTTTCAGTAGTACAAACTACTACAGTACGTACAATAGGTATTGTACTATCGAGTTCCGTATGCAACACATGCCAACAGTCTGTCTATATTGCCTTGAACCACATGCACTCATACTCTTACCACAACCAACGCCCAAATAGCAAATGTACCTACTATACGGATATTCCGTAGGCTTGGATGTCCACATTCTCTTTTGCTTTTCTCTTCCTCTTTCCTAGCGTGGCACTCTCCGTGATTGCTTCTTCCTCCATCGGATCGTATGAGACTCGACTGGACTGCCCAGGCAGCTAGCTAACCATAATCTCTGGCCGTTATTGTTCGAGAAGGGTCGATGTCCATCCACACTTCCTTTCACCGGTCGTTTGTGATCGCCTTGAATACCGACTTTTCGGATACAGTTACCTCCGGACTTCTGGACTCGGTACTTTGCTTTTTGTGCAGGCACCTCAGAGACTCCCATGAAGGAAAACACCCCTACCGATTTGGTCCTTAATTTTCGTCCGCCGTGTACCCCATTGGAGCTCTCAACCAATACATAACCAAACTCGAGGGTCCTTCCTACACCGAACACCTGGCAGTTCTGGCTTTATCGTTGTGGACATGCCAGTACCCCGTAGGTGGATGCCACGGCGGCGGGCGCATGATGGGCTTTGTGTGCGTGCGCCATGTCGAGTTTTTTTTATTTTTATTTTTTTATTCGCATAATGCATTGCCTTTCGGTGAAGAGTAAAAAAAAAAATGCTCGAGGCTTGCTCCCTGCGCCCTGCCATGCCTGGATTATTTACTCCGTAATTTTCAGCTTGCTGATCCGGACCCTGTGGCTGAAATTCTAGCCATTTATAACCGTATTGGGCTGGGCGCCAACGCTGGAGTATGGAGGGACAGGATGACGAATGGTGCTGGGATTGTTTTACACCCACCAGAAAGAAGAATTGACACTGGGTCGGTCGGGTCAGACCAATTCCGCGTTGCCCTCATCGACCAAAGGCTTGGCATCTGACCACCGAAGGATGAGGATGTCGCCATCTCTGCCTTCCATTGCCCCGTCAGAGTCTGTGCCCTTGCCCTCTACGAAGGCATCGCGTAGCAACCGAATAAAAACTGCAGAGTCCAAATCGGGCGTGTCGATCATGCTTATGTTGCCGGCCGTGTCGTTGAGGTTTTGGAGGGCAGGTGGGAACGATGCCAGGAACGAAGACAGATAGTGGTTATGCAACAAGGCTTGGTGCCTCGTGGCATAGGCTAGTTCGGTTTCAGAAAGTCTGCCGCGAAGGGACGGTGTCGATAGGTAGTGCAGAGTATGCTTATCGATCTGGGGAAGAGAGAAAGGTACGCCTGTCAGCTAGCAAAACGACAGTGGGCGTGGAGGGAAACAGTCATTCGCGTGTCGTGTATAAGGGGCTGGCTACCTTGGCCATTCTTGCACGGAGATAGCTTCTAACTAGAAACTTGTACCTCTCCAATTCTGTCTGGATAACTATGAGGGCAAAATTGGTCTTGGGATCCATATTTCCAGTCATGTCCTCGACATGCTCGATCTGCTGTTTTATACGATCGTTGACGCGCTCGAAAAGCCCGTCTGATGGCCACCTGCACATCGCACAACACAGGACATTATAGACAAACGGTCAGGGAATTGGGTCTAGACAAAAAGTACGCATAAATTGTTACTGGCGGTGGGAATCAAGGAGTGACACCTACTCGAGGAGTTCGGGAGCGGAGCGCTCCGCAACCCAGGCGCGCGTGAGGAGCTGCAGGTCGCGTCTCTCTGACGGTAACGCATCAAAGTCGGGATCAACCTCGCGGAGGATATCGTCGATCTCCATTCCAGATACGCGGGGGAGCGGTTCAAGGGGCCGCCAGTATTTTTTTTTCTTCTTTTTTTTTGGGCAGAAAAATCCAACAGGGCTCGGATCGTCTGATGCGGCGGCGGATTTGTTCCCTTGAACCCCGAATATCGCCACTCTAGCTGAAACAGCTTTCTATCTACCTAGGGGATAAGTACCTCAGGCAAGTAACTGGAGAGAAGCAGTCACTCAGTAAGTGTAACTAACCAGGCAAGTAGTCAGCTTTTGTCGGGCGACATGTGAAAATTACTCTCATGAAAAGGTACAGAAGGATCGTGGGCAGCTTCCAACGCACAGTTGGAGCTTGACTTCTCGGATGGATGCTGCGTTGGTGGGGTGGGGGGCATTATAG
>JAVHJQ010002821.1:0-19334 GCA_031306095.1 Pyricularia sp. CD86 | reverse complement strand
GTATGTAGTCTGTACCACGACACGGAGGCCTGGAACTTGGGCGCGTTGATTACGACCCATCACTAAAAGCTTCTGCCTCGGCTCAAGAAACCGTTTCTCTCGGTCTTTTTTCCTCTGAAATTTTATTTGTCTTTCTATCCTCGTGGTCTAGGTTTATCAATGATCATGCATATGGTCTAGGTTGTCAGATCATCAGATGCCAAGAGAATGGCGGAGGTTTCTTGGGTTGATAGAGTGCGGGGGGGGGCCTAATGTAACCACATCTACAGATGGTAAGTTGCTTAACTGGTGATTCGGGCTTTCAAAGTCGATAAATCTACGCATCGCATCAACTTAAAGCTTGGGAATCCTTCGGCCAAAGTCGACGAGGGTGGTCTGTTCGGGAATGTCGTCCGGCTCCGAAGCAGCCGGTACCCCCCGGCGGCGGGAAGGCTGTGCATGGCTGTGCCTCTTGTTCGATGCTCGCTTGCAGACTAGCCATCCTCGCACTATACTTGGCTGATACTATTTTCAGTGTATATATAGCAAGCAGCTCCGTTCACGAACGAGTAGACTCCACATACTTCAGAGCGGACGATTTCGAGACGCTTCAACTTTGACGATCGCACATTGTGGATATTTTTATTTTTGATTTTAAAGATTTGACATGGCAGATAAGCTGCAGCTGTGTCGCGACTCTGTCAATCCTGCCGTAGATCTTTTACGCGTAGTAAAAGAGGTGTGCGCAAGTGTGCAGGGTAGGTAAGCTAACTAGAGGAAAGGTGTCATACAATAAATGGATGGTCCCCTACGGGATGTGGGTTGTCGCACGTGCCAAGATTTCCTGCTTGAGCTGCGTGTCCGTTTGGAGCTCCTCCACAAGCCTCACGTCACAAGAAGCTCCATCCATGACCCGCGAGGTGGACACCTGTTTGAAGCCAGCAATCCAACGACGACAACCGACTACCACATACGACAGATACGAAATCTACATTTTACGCTTCTTATATTAATCAAAAGATACTGCAAAATTTCCAGGCAAAAAATCATTCGACCACAATGGCACCGAAACGAGCCGTGACCCCATCAAGGCAACCCGCCGCGCCCGCCGTTGCAGCCACACCCACTCCAGCCAAGGCGCCGAAAGCGTCGTCGTCGGCGGCAACCTGGGACAAGACCGTCACCAACGTCGTTGACCACTATCTCAAGTCTACACCGCAAAGGATCAAGCTCCTTGACGTTTTCCTGGGCTTCCTGGTCGTAAACGGCGCCCTGCAGTTCATCTACTGCATCCTTGCCGGAAACTTTGTAAGTATCGTCCGAAACCGGGATATGAATGCGGTTTGATGCTGTAAATCTCAGGAGCTGGATCGTTGTTTTGCTAACCAATTTGTTCTCCCTTTGCAGCCCTTCAATGCCTTCCTGTCTGGCTTCTGCTCAACTGTGGGCCAATTCGTCTTGACGGGTACGCATTTCCGCCCCCCAATCCCTCCCGACGATTTGAACTAGTGAATCCCTTGCTGATTACCACCTCCGCCGGATTTAGTCTCCCTTCGAATCCAACAGAACCCCCAGAACGCATCCGACTTTCCTTCAGTCTCACCAGAAAGGTAAGTCCCCCCCCCGATTCTAAATTTACCCCGCGAGAATTCCCGAGTTGTAGGGGATATCTGGACTGACGCGGCCGTCTCTCGAACTACGTTGTACAGGGCATTCGCCGACTACATTGTGTGCAGCTTGATCCTGCATTTCTTCTGTGTCAACTTCATCAACTAGGGTATATTCTGCGGGGTTTTCTCGGGGTGCTGTTGGTGCGAGGGGATCGTTGGGAGATCATTAAGGGCGAAAAAGGCATTGCATATCGGACGAGGCCCGGTCATGGCTCGTATGCTATCCGCGGATACTTGTATGATGATTAGGCGGGTGACACATATCACAGAGAAGGTATAGAAACATACTACTGCTTTCACGGGGAAACATCAAATCGGGCCACGAGCCAATGGACAAATGAGCCACACAATGGCTCAGGGTGGGTCTATCAGGTCTACGCCAGCTTGGTACTGGAACAACATAAAAAAAAAAGACATCATGACAAGTCTATGCTTTACACTTTCTGCAGTGCCGCTCAACCCGCATCCTCCCCTTCGGCCGCCTCCGTCTTGGCCGCCGGCGGCGGAGGCGGCACAGCAGCCTCGCCAGCCTTGGGTGGTCCACTACCGCCAGCGCGCGGCGGCGGCGCGACGGGTGTGGCCCGCCCGCTCGGCGCATTGTCCAGCGCCTTGCTCTTTGCCTCCTGCTCCTTGAAGTAATCGTCCATCATGCCCTTGCCTCCGCCCGCGCCGTGGTGCCTGTCCTTCTTCTTCCCCCTCGGCGGCGCTCCCGTCGTCGTCGTCGCCGCAGAGGCAGCCAACTGCGCCGGGACCAGGAACTCCCCACCACCCTCATAAGGCGGTTGTTGCTGCTGCTGCTGCTGCTGCGGCATTGATGCATCGCCACCGGGAACGAATATGTTTGCTCCGTCCGAGACGAGCGGTGCGCCGTACTGCTCGCCGCCGTCAAACATGGTCTCGCCGGGCGCGTTGACGGGCTCGCTGAGCGGGGCGGGGAGGCGGTGCAGGGCGCCGTAGCCGAGGACGCAGCCAAGAGCGCCCTGGCCGCCCCAGTCGCGGCTGGGCTGGATGGAGAGCTCGCGCGTGACGTCGTACTCGTTGTTGTAGACCCAGACGCGCAGGGGGCGGCCGATGTGGTCCTCGACCAGCTCGCCGAGCCCGCCCTCGCCGTGCAGGACGCCGTCGGGCGAGCCGAGGATGTAGTCGCTGTAGGGAAGCAGGCCGGCCTGGTCCGCGGGGGAGTTGGCGGGCACGTCGAGCACGTGCCAGATGTTGGAGACGGCGGAGAGAGGGGTCCACTGCAGAGTCAGGCCCAGGGACGGCGCTTCGACGGGGACGGGGATTTGGAGGGCGCGGGTTCTTTGGCCCTGGTGGTGTGGTGGCGGGTTAGCTGGTGGTTCTGTTTTTTTTCACTTGCTGTCATCTGTGTAGCGTAGCAAAACCGACTTACCTTGGCACTCCACAAGCCCAGAGTCACTGTGCCGCCGGCGCAGTTGCGAACTTCCTGGGCAAACAAGCGCGGGTCCGGGCTGTCGAGCATGCGGCCATTGATGCCAACGACAAAGTCAAACCAAGGCTCAATCTTGAGCTCCAGGTTGTTGTTGCGCAGTACCTGGAAGCCAAACTGGCCATAGGTGCTGTTGTCCTTTTGGGGCACATCCCCATCGAGACGGGATATGAAGCGGTTGAGAGCGTTGAACATGGTGGTGGTACAGGCCGAGGCCGGCTCGAGATATGGTGTTTTTGTTTGTTAATCCACAAAATTCAAAGGCGTATAGTATTGGTAGTATGGGTTCCCTCTTATGGACTTTTTGTTGAAGTTGGCGTGCTTCTCTCTTTGTTATTTGAATATCACGCCGTTGGAGATCACCATGAGCATGTAATTGCCGCCAGCTGTCACAAAGCTTGACCTCGTTCTGGGTTTCTGACGTCTTGAGAAGGTCCGCCCAAGATCCACACCAGCCTTGTAGCTGTGGGGAAATTGGCAGCTCTCAGTGGGTCCTCGACATGTCCAGTCTTTTCTCAACTTTTAGATTTCGTGATGGACTGAACATCCAACGTGCTATCAATAATATTGTCGCCGATTTTATTGAGCCTTGTATTGAATCTTGCTGATAAACGAAAAAGCTAAGCTATTTTTTTTGCATATTAATCAAGTCTCAATTAGTAGAGAAGATTTCAAGGCATGGGCCAAACGCGTTGAACCACAGATTGATCATTCTTTATTTCAAAAATATTACAATTACAATGCAAGAAGCACCTCGGCTACCCCTGACAGAGCGTAGTCCTCACTACAGCAGTGTAGAAGATGTTCCAGAAGATATACGCAAGTAAGCAACAGCCAGATCGAGATCTACTTCCAAAACAAAATGAGTAAAAATAATTAAATACAAAAAAAAGTTCCACCGAAAAGCTAACCACAAACCACCAGATACTGGCAACAACGCTACTCCATCTTCTCCTGGTACGACTACGACGTCCGGCTGACGCACGACGCCTGGTTCGGCGTGACGCCGGAGCCCGTGGCGAACCAGATCGCGCAGGACATGACGGCGTCGGGGGCCAAGACGACCGTCGTGGATCTGTTCGCCGGCGCCGGCGGCAACGCCATCGCCTTTGCCTTGGCCGGCTCCTTTGACCGCGTCGTCGCCATCGAGCGCGACGCCGACACCCTGGCCTGCGCCCAGCACAATGCAGAGGTTTATGGGTGCGGCGAGTGGATCACCTGGGTCCACGGAGATTGTTTCGACTTTTTGGCTGCTCAACAGCAGGGGCAGCAGCAGAAGCAGAAGCAGAAGCATGGCAAGGGTGGCGCTGCTTCTTCTTCTTTTTCTTCTTCTTCTTCTTCGTCTTGTTCATCTTCTTTACCCCAGAAACTGAGGATAGACCCCAAGACCACCAAGATCTTCGCCTCGCCGCCATGGGGAGGCGTCGACTACGGCCAGCAAGACGTCTTTGATCTCTCCACCATGCAGCCCTACAACCTTGACAAGATCCACGCCGCGTGCAAGGCCTACGATCACGCCCTCTACCTCCCGCGGACCAGCGACCTGCGGCAGATCTCAAAGTGTGTCCCGGATGGTCAGAAGATTGATGTTGTGCAGTACTGTATGGCCGGCGCGAGCAAGGCTTTGGTTGCCTATATCCCCGGCGCTCGTAGCTGATGCTGTCGTTTACTCTAATTCTCCTCGATAACCTGCCTCCAAATCGACAAGCATATTTGATATACATATCTAGGAGCACACCCGAAGACGGTGATAAAATAATACTAATAATATTCACTCTACGCACGCAAACGCTAAATCGCCGACACCCAAAACCTACAAGGCCCTGACGATGCTCCTCTCATCAAACAAGTCCTTCAACAACCCCTTCACACACCCTTCCCAATCTAACGGACCCATAGCATACGTCGACTCGAACGCATAAATGCTTAGCTGGCCAAAGAAAGGCCGAAGAATCTTGGCCACGAGCTCATCCCGCCTCTCCAGGCTGACCTCATCGCTGATGCCTCCAGGACCCAACATCGGCCTCCTCCGCTCACCGGTGGCGACGTCCACGAGATCTGCCACCCCCGCCATTCCGCTAGACCCCAGCTCCTCCGACAACTCGTCCACGAGAGCAACAGGCTGGTAGTGCGCCGAGCCCGGTCTGTGGACCGCGTCGATCGTGTCAGTGACAAACAGCCACTCGTGCAGTTGGAAGTCGTCGGGTGCCACGCAGATTAGCACGTCCAGCAGCTTGCATGCCTGTAGCACGCTGGCGTTATTGTAAGTATCGCTAGCTGCGCTGTGGTCCGGCGTTGCCACGCTCGACATGGCCGCATGCAGCTCCGCGTTGATGATCGGCCACAGCGGTGCCAGGTGTACAGCGCTTGTCTTGAGTACGAGCGCCCGCACCACCATGAATAGCTCCGCCCTCGTCGTTGATGATGGAGATGACGTGGCCGTCGCCCCTAGAAGCTCTACCAGCTTGTCCAAGATCAGGCCGACCTCCGTTACGAACGTATCGGCCGCCGAGGCGAGAATCAGAGTCGCGATCCGTCGGAGGTTGAGCTGTGTCTTCCGATCCGATTCCAATCGAGCTGACGTTGCACCCACTCCAAACACTATTCCGGCAGTCGTGGGCGGAGCAATGCGTCCGACGATCTCAGGCATCCTATCCTTATCACTCAGAGTCCACTGCCGCAATAGGCCAAGCCAGTCACTCTGTACCAGGGCTAGTGGGGAGTTAAAGAACCTCGGGTCGTTGAAAGCGTCGGCTACGTCTTTCTTCCAAGTCTTTTGGTTGTTGGGTAGCCTGGCGAGCTCCTGTAACAGTATTAATGTGCTCTTGGTGACAGTGTCAGGGAACGACTTGGATCTCAGAGTTGGCCCAATGACATTTGTGGAAATCGAGGCGGCCGCCGTCAGTACCCGATCGGATTCCACCAGGATCTTGTGAAGGCTTGGCACAATTGAGGACAAAACCTCTACCACATCTTCGGCTCTTTCATATGCGCCCTTGGGAGGTACATGCTTCTGGAAAAAATCGGGAGCTCTCGACTTTTCCGGTGAACTGAGTTCGGTGAATGTCATTGGTCTGGTGGTGAAGAGAGCCGTGAGGAGGCGAAGGAACAGGTCCTGTATATCAAGTCAGTTTAGTGTTTTCAGGACGCCAAATCGACAGAATATAATCCGCGAATAAAGAATGGGAATACTCACCCCAAGCTCCCTCCGCATCTTTTTCTGCTCTCCAAAGTTCGTGTTATCAACCTTCTCCCCCAGGATGGCCGCAAACTCCAGCAGGCTGGGAAGCGTCTGTCTGTGCGGGAAAGGATTCCCCAACAATTCTTTCAGGAAGACGATGCAGTCCTGCCAGATCTCTTCCATGGCGTCATCCTCGAGTGAACGCGCGTACTCGACCAGGAATATCACTACGTCATAATCCTGCAACTCTACTGTCAGTGTTGACTTGCGCGACGAGTCGATGGCTGTCGGGTTCGTCCGGCTGTAGATGGCGTTGAATAGAGCCGGGATGGTATGTTTGGGCCGCGAGCTGTCCAGAGCAGGCAGCAGGTTGAAAACATCGGCCTGCTGCTGCGTCGCGCCCGGCGATCCCCGCCATATCTCTACCATTGTCTCCATGCACTGCAGGGGCTCGGCTGTGAAAAGGTGCTCAAGCAGCCTCCTGGCCCGGTTCCTCATCCGCAAAGATGTATAGTTGAACGAGGCCGTACTCGCGAGATCCTGCGTGCCCGCATCCGGCCCCTGACCCCACGACCAAATTCTAAAGCACATGCGCACTGCATCCTGGAACGCAAGAAGTACAGTGAGCCTGTCATTTGCAGTTGCGCTCCTCGACTGTGGGGTGTCTGACGAGAAGATGTTGCCAAAGAAGCCTTGTGGCTGCTCCGGGCCCTTGACGAGGGACACGCGTGCCTCTTCTGCCATTAGTCGATCATGCCCCTTAGCCAGCACCTGCTCGAGGGCGTTGAGTAACGAGATCAACGTGGTTTCGGGTCCGCTGTTTGCTCCCCCTTGGAGGGATCCAGCTTCTTTGAAGAGTTTTTGAAGCCCTGACAAAGTACTGCCGATTTGTCCACATAGAGTTTCCACTAGTGGTATGAGTACTTGGAAGATAGAATCCGAGTAAAACGGCAAGCATTCACCGAGAAAGCTAACCCAGCTGTCGAGAACAGCTCGACTACTGGGCGAGCTTAGTCCTGCCTGAATACATCTCAGTAGAGCCTGAGGTGGTCCAAGTGGTCGTCCCACAACATCTCCAGTCCCTGAGTTTTGCCCCATTCTGGCAGGGTCGACGACACTTGGCCGCTTTTCAGATATCGATGTTGGCGACGGTGGCTGATCTGTCAGCGTCTCTCGCAGTTTAAGTGAAGCAAAGACTACGTCTAGCAAGAGCACTTGCACGTAAGGATCTGAACCAGTCAGGGATCTCGTGAGCTTCTCTATCAGGATGTCCTCCAGGTGAAGCTCTGCAAGCGAGACTGCGTAAGGGCTCAGAAGGATTTGATCTAGACACGCAAGTGCAGAACGGCACAACTGCGTGGATCTGGCATCCAGCTCTTTGTCTTCTGCTGAAGCTTCCGATATTACACACCGCATGCAGACTTGGAGAAAGAAGACTAAAAGAGATACGCTGTTATCCACATCTGTGACACATATTTCCTTTGTTAGCAAGCTGCCTTCCTTTAAAATTCGAATACGCTTTCTTGGACTTTTAAAGGCTTACCGTCTGGTTCCTGCTGCTCGTTAGCCTTGTATGAAATGGTGCGTTTTGCCAAAACAGCCCAGAAATCGCCCGGCGACAAGCGCAAAACAGATGAGAACGCTCTCATGTAATAAAGACATAGATCAAGATCATCATTACTAGAGAATGAAACAATCTTATCCATGTCAGATGCAGCCTTGTTGAGTTGCAAGAACCTAAGACTGAGAAATTTGCCAGCCAATATTGAGAAGAGTCTGTTGTTGACTGTCAGTTAGTCTCAGTCAATAAGTGTGTAGCAAGGCAATGTAACCCGGCGCTCACCTATCAACCCCAATCAAAGTGCTAAGCCAAGTCTTTGCACTCATAAACTGTTGGGTCCCTTCATCCAGCAATGCATCAAGAACTAAGAACAGTGGCCGTGTGAGCATTAAATGATAATACTCCGCCCCTGCAAGTCTTGGTTTATACACTTTTGTATCACCATGAAGGCGTGGCGTCCGAGGTGCTTTGCGGTCAGACGCAGTGTCTTGTATTGTATGTGTCCATAATACACCGAATGCATGGCCATAATCGGCACCTGGGCTTATTAGGGCCTGTTTGCTTTCTTTATTCGCCATCAGGCTGGATATAGCGGCCTCAACATCCCTATTTTGCGAACCCAGTGCAGTCTGAAGCTGCCACAGGCTACGGGTCGTTTCGACGTGATATTTTGGTTCCGGGCTAGACAAGTACGCCCAAGCATGCCGCACAAGCTCCGGTACGATATTCGAAAGTTCAAGCTCGGGGATGCGTTCAGACGACAAAAGTGTTGTAGAAAGAACCAGTATGGAGGAAAAGGCAATGAAATCCAGTGGCGTTTTTGATGAGAGTCGATCATGCATGGATATCAGAAGGTTCTTGACATCAAATGAGGTCTTGGGGCTCGTCTTGTTCAACAAAAGAAGCAGCATCCGACTCTTGATCCCGAGCGCTGCTCTTTGGCTTTCAGTATGCAAGGCTTCGCAGTTTAGTGAACATGCCTTGCCAAGGAGTAGCTCGCCTGTCCGCTGTGTTGTGAATGGGGCGGGGCTGACTTCTAAACTCCCTTGCTCGTTTACATAGAAGTCCTTGATTCTCTTCAGTATGCCGAGAGTAGATACATCAGTGGCAGATTCGGATTCGGCTTTTTCTGATGACTTTCCAGCCGACACTGAGAATGCTCGCTCCGGAACAAGGTCTATCAAATCGGTAGCTATCCCAAGCGCCTGTGATGTCAGATTCTTGTCTTCCTCTGATGTAGAATCGTTCTTCACCCTTTCTTTGGCATCCTCGAGCATGCAGAGTATTGATAAGGCTGTCAGTGGCGCATGTGTGGTCACCATTTCCTCCTCTCTGACGTTAAAGTGCGATAAGACGAATCTGACCAGGGCCATCTTGTCGGCGCGCTCATCGGCTTTTATATTCCCTGGGCCAATGGCGGATGCTATCAAAGCAAGAAGCTCCCCGAATATCAACCCGCTCTCTACTCCATCGAAGAAGACACTGGCGCTTCGAAGAACCTCGCTGAAGTCCGGCTTTGAGAGTGCGGTCGTCTTGTACTTCCGCACACTATCAACTATCGGAAGGAAGAGCTCGGGAACCACCAGACCCCCGATCTCCCATCTGTCCATTAGAGACAGACATATGCGATATGGTCGCGCCCTTTCGATGGGGCTGCCTTCCTCGCTGGTCTTGATCATAGCCAATAGCGATCTGCTCAGGGCTTGCAAGCCATACTCCTCGAAATACCCCGTTTTTCCAGCCATGCCACCAGCATGGTTATCTGAGATCGAATAGGGCGATTCCAAGCCATTCTCCCCTTCCATGCTGGCTCCTGTCGGTTCCGGTCCTAGTAGCCAAGCCCAAAGCCTCCGGTTGAGACTCATCTCTCGGCGCGTTACTACTCCGGCAGCTGCACGAAGAAGAAGCTCAAGATCTGTCGGCTTGACTCGGACCTGGAGGACATTCGAATGAAGTGGTACATGGGACACTAGCAAGTCCAAGTATCCTCGTTGCACCAGGAGATTCTCATCGCCCAACCCAGCCGCAAAGCACCTCAGTAATAGTCCAGGTTCGGGCGAGGTGACCATCTGGGCAAGCTGGGCCGTTGTCGTATCCTCAATGCTTGTAGGGGTACTGGCCTCGAGATTCAACGGTTGACCGAGATTCGGTAGATTTCGCACCAGATAAGCCAGAGCTCCAGCCCGTCGGCTCTGGCTGGTGATGGAGGCCAAGAAGAAGCATTGCCAGAAGAAAGAATCGCCTGAGAAGTGTATGCGTGTGATTTCTTTACTGTTGGGTGGCCGTATTGCCGTCTTGAAGCGTTCTACCAGCTTCAAAGTCTGCTCAAAATCCTCTGCGGTTTCATCCTCCAGTCCAGGGAGTAGGGCCAGCACAATAGACTTCATTGCCGGGCGCAAGGAGCGCGGGGCCAGGTCTAAGAAGTGACTTTCGAGTAGTTCGAGGAATGGTGATCTAACAGATAGGGAGGCGAAGGACAATGTCGAGGCCAGACCCGGGAAATATAGAGGAAGGTCCCGGGAGAGGCCCTCCTTGCCTATCATGGTGAAGACATATTGGTAGACCTCGAGTGTTTTCTGGTGGACGCCGGAAGGAAGCGAAGGGTTGAGACATTGCGAAAGCCGTTTTGCGACCAGGGATTTCGAGGGGACAGTGGTGATGGTGTTCGGTCTTGCTTGCAGAGCCTATTCAGGTTCGAAGCCGTGTCAGTTCTGGGCAGTTTTTTTATACTCTGTTTTCTATCATCAGCAATATTGTAGACAGAGCGACAGACCTTTAACAGTCGGTTCAAGAAGGAGATATAGTCGGCCCACTCCTGGAGAGCCGTCTCGAATAGGGCGAGTGTCCTTTCCACGCCCGAGGCGTATTTTCGAAAGGCTTTGTCCTTGGGAGCATCCTCTGCATTTGTGTGTTAGAGGTTATCAATATGCTCAACTGCGAAAGGAAAGGAAGAGTGTATGCAGTACATACCAACTCCCAGCTGGTTCCTCCACTGACGAGGTATCGGTGATTCGCGCCCAGAGCTCTCTGGGGAGCCTGGAGCGAGCCCTGGTTCAAGAGCCATTACAAACAACGTTACTCTTTGCAAGCGAGTGGAACGGAACCATCAGGTGTCCTAGGTGTCTATTCCGGCCGTGTATCATTTCGCTTGGTCACATATCAGGGCAATTATTGAGGCATGGCTCATCACAAAAAGTCGGATAGGATCAAAGGTGGCAGGCAGCTCAATCACTTTGGTAGCACGCTGAGGCACACTGTACATACAGTACAGTACACGCATACAGCTTCGGTAGCTCAATGCGCCGCCCCACAATCAGGCAACCCGCCAGCTCCCCGCCGTTGCAGGGGTCGTTTATCGATTGTACCTTGGGTGCTGAGACGGGCCACATCCTGTCATGTCACATGGGAGATGGGTACTGATCTGAACGCCAACTTCTTAAATAATCCTATGTCGTCACACTGTTTGGCGTAAATGTTCCTCCAATTCCCATTTTGAACCCTTTCATAATGAGCTGCGACTATATATCTGGATCTTGAATCCCCCCCCAAAAAAGACAAACTATGTCAATATTTTCAATGTTGAAAATGAGGGATTGAAACCAATAGCCTCTGAAGGCAATCATCAAGTCCAGGCAACAAACCAATCCATCCGCGCGCCTGGACCTGACCTTACTTGACTTGATTTCAATGCGGAGCAAAGCCACATGACAAATTGTCAACTACAAAAGCAGTGAAATATTATGTTTGACCTGAGAGGGTTATATCACAGACATGGCTCAAGAAGACCATGCTCCTGATAGTGCCGACTCCTCGATCCCGGTCACTGCTGAAAGCCCCGATCTTGCGACCTCGACCCCAACTCCGCCTCCGCCCCCACTCCCACCTCGGCCCCGCCAACCAACGTCGCCCGGGAGCAATACCGAGACGTCAAAATTACAGTCCGGTCCGACTACCGCGATAACCCCCATCGATATTCAAACCCTCTCGTTTCCCGATGGTTCCCGTGGTACTTTCTCCACCCCCGGAACGCGGGCTGTCTCGACTCCTGCGCCGACGTCCCCCAGCGGCTACTCAACGCCCGCTACTAACATCGGCGGCCTGGACGATGCCATGAGCGTTATGAGCTTCGCGCCGACGCTCAAGCCACCCGGTGATTTGGCCAGCCTGATTGAGGGGGAGATCAACCGCAAGAGCCGCGCCTGGCAGCTGCTGAGGTCGCAGTCGGCCAGCGTGCAACCGTTTGAGGCCAGAGGCCCGAATTCCGCTCACCCGATGGATCAATTGACTGGCTTTGAACACGAGTTCGACGACGTCAACTCCACTAATGCGCCGGCAGATTCTACAACGGGCTCGGAAGATGAGGAACGGTTGCGGCTATGGAAGGCCAAGTTGAAACATTACATGATTCTATCGTCGGCCGGAAAGCCGATCTGGAGCAGGCATGGTGACTTGAGCTTAATCAACTCATACATGGGAGTCGTTCAAACCATCATTTCTTTCTACGAGGGCGCTAAAGACCCGCTACAGGGTTTCACGGCTGGCGATGCCCGCTTCGTGATATGCACCCAGGGGCCCTTGTATTTCGTTGCCATCAGCCGCCTGGGCGAGAGCGACTTGCAGCTGCGGGCTCAGCTCGACGCTCTATATATGCAGATTCTTTCCACCCTGACGCTGCCGACCCTGACCAACATCTTCGTCAATCGGCCCTCTTCCGACCTCCGCAAACCCCTCCAGGGCACTGAGTCGCTTCTCTCGGCGCTGGCAGACAGCTTTACAAAAGGGTCTCCATCCGCTATGCTTGGCGCCCTTGAGTGCCTAAAGCTCCGCAAGTCCCACCGACGCGCAATCAACAACGCATTCCTCAAACAACGCTCCGAAAAGCTTCTTTACGGGTTAATAGTCGCCGGTGGGAAGCTTGTCAGCGTCATCCGCCCCCGCCGCCACTCGCTGCACCCTTCCGACCTGGAGCTCATCTTCAACATGCTTTTCGAATCAGACGGTATCAAGGCTGGTGGCGGTGAGAACTGGATCCCGCTCTGCCTGCCTGCCTTCAACAACAGAGGCTATCTATACATGTATGTCAGCTTTTTTGATGACAAGGACTTCGACCCCACGTCAGTGCCCGAGGCAGGGTCAACACCCCCATCGACCCAAGACGAAATCGCCATCGTCCTCATCAGTCCTGACAAGGAGTCCTTCTTCGAGCTCAAGGACATGCGCGACAGGGTAGCAGAGACCCTAACCAAGAATGGTGCCCTGACACTGATCCGGGCTGCTACTGCCGCGGGCCGGCCACGCGTCGACGCAGTCGCCGGGCCCGCGGCTGGCGGCCAAATCGCCCACTTCCTGTACAAGTCACGCGCCAACGTCCAGTTGGTGGCCTCATCGTTCGACGAGCCCAGGTTCAACATGGTCACCCGGCGCCGCCTCATGACGCTGTACCACGGACTCCACTCCGCCGTGCACGCCCGCTACGCGCACTCGAGGGTGCTGCACCGCGCCGCCGCCGATTCGGTCAGCCTGGCATGGATCACGCCGGCCTTTGAGTTCTACTGCGTCGCCGGCCCCAACGCCTCGCGCTCCGTCATGACCCAGGGCGCAAACAAGATTGTACAATGGGTCAAGCGTGAAGAGGAGCGGCTTTTTATTGTCGGTGGTGGCGTCTTTTGAAAAGGGACGATCTTGGTTTTCTTTGACCTCCTTATGAGCCAAGGAAACGCTATTTTCTTTCTTGTCTTTTCTGTATCTGTATGGTTTGCCTGTTTGGAATGAAACATACCCTAGATATATCATGCATCAAACTTGCCAAGTATTAATGATACACCATCTGTGCCCATTACTGACTCGAACTGCGAGAGTTAAATGTGCGGCTCTATATCCTTGTTAAGAAGTCTCGGGTTTCCAAAACGCCCTCCAGGTCACACTGCCAATATCTGTGCCCTTTACTTTTCAGACTTTGAGTTCACGTTCTCAAGCCACGTTAAATCTACTTGGACCAAAAAGAGCGGCCCAGCGTCACAAGCAAGGCATACATACCATTTAGTCATGGCGCAAGCTGCAAGCGTAATTTACGACCATCCAATTCAATATCAGACCTCACTCTATGGCACTCTCTCTGGACTCTTAATTAACGTGATCCTCCCTTGTCCACTTCTTCAAAGTCCCCCATGCAGACCTACTCGGCTTAATTGTCCACATCGCTACAGTAAACTATCCCCAAAATCCCGTCACAAAGGACAAGCAAGACAAACAAAAATGTCAGCCTGAAAAGGCAATATGAAGAACTCCAATAATACAAAGTCGTACTGTTCAGGATTGTAGTAGCCGAAAACTTGATTGAGCCTGCCATATCCATGGCATCAGGTCACTGGTGGTATTCCTTGAGGTCGTGCTTGAGGCCTTTTGTACATGTACAAACGAAATGTCTGTCTGGCCCCCTTGACTAGTTTTGAGAACCTCTGTCTAACTCTTCCTTTGCCATGCACCCTCGAGACTTCGGATGCCCTGGCCGACCTCAGCTTTTCGTTCAGGGACGAGGCCTCTCCAATCGACGACAGCAGCTGAATTTCATCAATTTCTCCGGGGCGAGCAGTGGGGTCGGTGACATCTGAACCTCTCAGCTCCTCTGCTAGATCTTGGCCACTTCGTCTTGTCAGGGACTCTGTAAGCCTGAGCTTCATTTTGGAGAAATGTTTTCGTGGACCTCTATGCTTATCCGAACTTATTTCTTGCTGATTGACAGAAGGTTGATCATATGTATCTGCTGTTGTAGTCGCAATTATAGTAGTCCCGGATAAAAGGGGTCTCTCAAGGTGTGTATCCAAGGAATTCCCACGAGCCAGATCATTTTCTAAGCCTGCTTGATACAGTCGTGGGCTTGTGGCCGGCAGAGACGCCGTTTCATCATAGTGCCTATCGTCAAGACCACCGGTCTCGTGCCGAGCAGTGGCATCGTGAATGAGGTCGTCTTGAAACTCGTTCCCATCGGGGTAACACTCCGAGATCTCAAGTATGGTGTTTGGGTATTTGGCCTCTGGGTGCCTCCTGACTGTACTACTATCACGGTTATCCAAGTGCTGCAGTGAATCCCGAAGAACCCTGAGTCTTAGTTTCCTCCCCTTCCTCATAAGAGCCGGCGGCTTGTCAAAGCTCATAGGACCAGTACAATCAGTCTTGGGCGCAAAAGGAGATTCTGACTCTGGCAGCGGTATCCAAGTTTGGTCGGCGGAAACCCTTGACACTGGGCTGGTCAGGCGCAGTCCGCTATTCGAAGCATTCAACTGGACCTCAGCACTATCCGTAACTTCGGAACCGTGCGTCTCTGGATCGATTGGATGGATCAAACTCCTGCTATTGCCTCCCATAGTTGACACAATGATGGGAGCCATCTGATTAGGTCTCTTTTCATCATCCGAGCCTTCGTTCAGCAAGTCCGGGCTTGAAGATACAATGTGGCTATCTCCAGGAAGTGCAGGCAACGCTTTCATAAGCTGAGGTATGCTGTTCCTGACCCGGAGCTCCTTTGCTGGAGAAATGGGCTTGGGTGCTAAAATTGGGGTCCCGATCCGAGATGGGGAATCTCCTGCTGGTAGGTTCCGCCCACTGCTCTGGCTAATTCTCAACATAGCCTGATTCCTCCTATGGCGGCGCATCAGGGCTTGAGGATCATCCTCCCCACAAGGGGTGCCTTGGAACCCGTTGTTAAGTGAGTTGACGGATTGAATCCTCCGGGACTTCTCGATCAAGTTGTTTGATGAAGGAGAACGCCAGAGCCTGCTCTGCTTCATCATCCCATGACTTTCGTTTGACTCATCAAGGTAAGTAAGGCTCTGAGTCTTTGCCCGCTTGTCAGCGATGCCTGTTGGTGCACATTCACAGTGTAATTCTGGGTCTTGGAGCTCGCTGATAAGAGATCCTGGACCGGTCCGGTTGGCACGAGAACTTGAGGCTGCTGTTTGCTCAACTGAAGAATCCGCAGAGCAAACAAGCTCTATCTCCGCTGGATCGCCGACAGTGAGACTCTCGATGGGATTCAACGGCCGGCGTACCGTTCCAGTCAATTGTGCATATTGAACCGACGAGATGGATCCGGCGTACGATGTGGCCGTTCGTCTTTCAATCTTGAATTTCTCCGGTTCATCTTCATCCGAGAAAGTTGTTTGGGGGCACCAGGTTTCCCTCTTTTCTGGCTGCGTGGTTGTTGGGAATTTGGCTGTATCTGTCTCGAATGGGATTGGTGGTGAGGGCTGGCTGCTTTCACGAGCTGCCCGAGGTTCTAGCGGTTCGATGACCGATCCAGCGTCAATTTGTGGTTTTGTAGCCAGGTTCTGCGTCCCAAGAGGTGTGGAAGGGGGTACACGGATATGAGGCTCTGTAAGTTGATCACTGCACCGAACCCAGTTTTTTTCTACTTCTTCATCTGCGTTTGGGGTTGATGAGTCGCTGATAGAATGAGCAAATCGACGTTTGGGGTAGCTGACACAGTTATCACTGTGGCCGAGGACGCGATGGGTGTTTGTGTTGTGAGCCGACATTGGCACCAAGGGACTGCGAGATCGATAGCTGGTCTCCTGTCTGGGATAGTCGAAGTCTTCGGAATAGTCATAATAAAACGGTCCTGAGGGCACATGGAGATTCTGTGAGCCTGTATCTATAGGCGAAGAATACCGGTACTTGTCAATGATTGATCCAAAGCTTGAGTTCCTAGCATTCATATCTGTGGAGTCGTAATCACTGATCTCACTTGGTTGATGAACCCAAGGATTCACCAGTCGGCCATGAACGTAATGCTCGTGAAGCCCTGCTCCGGACGATGACGTTCTTTGAGATCGATAGGAGCTTTGGCTAGGATGAGAGCGAATGGGGTGGCTGACTTCTGACCTAAGCGACAGCGGGGGTCTTCGACGACTGCTTTGACGATATATCGGCGGCTGTCTATATGATCTATGATAGTCGGTCCTCTGCGTGTGGTCAGCCGCCTATAAAAACTATCCATATGATACTTGACTCAATACCCACATATGAAACATGGTCGATCCCAATCATCCGAGTATAGTCAATATTCCCATTCTCGGTCAGCGCCGGCGAAGAAGGGCGAACCCCCGGCCGCTTGAGCCTTGTAGGATATGGGAAGGGTGAGCGTGGTCGTTGCAGGTAAGATGGAGAAGATCCGTGGGCATAACCACTAGAATGAGAATGCGGTTGATGGTATTGTCGCGCGCCATAGCTGCTTGTCATTGAATAGGATCTCGGGCCCATTTCGTCGAGCATGATAGGACGAAAGCTAGACCCAGACCTCTGGCTTCCCGATCCATACATTGATATGATATCTGATGTAGACGGGTCTCGGTATGATGGTAGTCTTCTGCGATCATCCTCTCTGCGGGCACGGCCTCCACTCCTCTCAACCAACTCTGTCTGTCTTCTTGGCGTCACCCTCAACCCATCATCCCAGAAGGCAGACCGCTGACGAGGGAGCTGATGGAATGTTGCTGAGGGTCTTATGGAGAAGGCGCCAATGTCTCCTGTTTCTGTTGTCGTCTTCAGCATGCTCTCAAGAGGGCTGGGTAAAGGTAGCAGAGTTGGATACTCGTTGGCGCCTCTAAGATGGGCTCGTGAACCCTGGCGTGACAGAGAGCGAGGCGTCGGGCGGGCTTGACTGTTATAGGCGGCGTTGAGGGCTCCATGGCTAGCAGCTCGCCTTGTAGCACGGATTCCTTCCATGATGATACATTTGAGTAGGGTACGAAGGAATCCACAGGCTTCGGCAGAGAGCACCCAGGTCTCCGACGAGCAGCCTGCCGAGTAATAATGACCGAAAGCCAAGTGTGAAAGACTCGAGGGCCACGAGAGTTTTGGGTGACGTTGGGACAAGTAAGATTATCAGGGTGAAGCAAGCAAGTGATGAGAACAATTTTGTGATTACAACGGTGGTGGTAGGGAACACGGACAAAGACAAGAAATAGTACGAGATCAAGGTGCATGGATGACTTGGTGATGTGGTTTGCTAGAGTTCCAGCATCTTGTTGAGTATCGCGGCCATGAATGCAAAATAAGGCAGGTTGAAGCTCAATCCATTTGGAACGATCGAGTTTCTCGAGTTAGGTGCTGGTCCGCTTGGTCGGTTACCTGCCTCAAATCACCTATCAGACTTGTCAGGTGCTACCAATGCGGCCCGACTCGGCCGGGAAAGGAAGGCATCATCACCCAACAGCCTACCTGCCTAGGGGAGCAGAAGTCAAAAGTTCTATTACAAAAAAAAACCACGGCTTGTTCGACCCAACCTTGGGTACCTAGGTAGGTTACCTTGCGGACTAAAGGTACCTAAACGTCGAAATATCTTTCATTTCCCAAATATCCTGCCCCCGAGCCTGAAAAGCTCGTTGACTACTTTACCTAAGGCACCTATGGTTTTCCAATTGGAAGAGTGGTAGCTGAGCAAAGCTTTTTCACGTTTGGCGAAATATACCGTGTGAAGCATTGTCCTGACTTCAAATCAGGGAACGGACCAAGCAATTTGCCCATTTGAATTAGACATCCAGCGACTGGTCATGTCATCGTCTTGTAAGATGTATGCTAGAGACAGACAGTAACTAGCCGACAGTAACAACCTTGGTGACGTAGATTTTGTTGTCTTTGACATGGGTAAAAAGGTTACGTGTATAAGCAACAAGATTATTAAGACTACCTACCCTACCCAGGTTTCTATAAATGGATGAGTGTTGAACCTACCTCAAGTGCGCATGAGGTTGGAATTTCGGGGATCGCGTAACTATTATCTATGATTACTCGCTGCAAAAGCCGTTTCAGTATCAGCGATACTGATGGTCAAGGATATGGGACTGAAGAAGTACAAACTTCTATCCGTATGTAAGTAATTAAGGATGGCTGCTTACGACAGGGTTCGATAAAATGCACGGCTTGACCGTATGAGGTTGCCATGATAGTGGCTGTGACATTTGGACAAGGGATTTCGTTGCTATGCTCGGTAAGTTTTAAAGGCTGAAGAATACAGATCGTAGACTACGCTCGAACGAGCCTAGCGTAATCCTTGTGGCAAGATTGACAAGCCTTGTCAGCCGGTGACATTCGGCAGTCTTTAACACAATAAAGTACTGCACGAAGTAGCACTGGAGATAAAGTTGTAGAAGAGTTCAATTGCTGATAATTGAATGCAGTGGGCCTAACAGCTCGTGCAGGCTCAATAAGCCAAGGTCGCCTCACAATTGTCAGCTTATCTGGATATAGCTCTACCACGTATTACCTAAATAATGTTCCCAGAGGCCAGATATGCCACACAAAAACGGTGGCGCCAAGGCCAGATATGGTTGCTTGGGTGAAAGCAGTGGTACACCGTACATGCCTAAAAATATTCTGGGATCTACAGCCCAGGGTTTTCCTTTGCTCCTGTGGCTGTGGCTCTGGTGCCGCACCCGAAACGGAACACTCATCATCCTCCGATTTATAATACAAAGAGGAAAAAAAAAAAAAAAAAAA
>JAVHJQ010002819.1:0-10557 GCA_031306095.1 Pyricularia sp. CD86 | reverse complement strand
GGAAAAGGGTTAGCATGGTCTTGATCCGTGGGTGGTTAGCGTTGGCTTACTTTGAAATCCTTTTTCCAATTTCTTGCAACTCGTCGAATTTTGTCAAATCGCATTCATAATAATGCACGTTTGGGACTGAAAAAAAGAATGTCAGTCTCGTGTAGATTCCTCTTTTTATTCGCAGTGAATCATACCATTTGAATAGCTGAGCGGCAACACGTCCAAGACCACTATTTGGCTCCCCCGACCTGCCAGCTTTTTGACCGTCTCTGCGCCAATGCCGTTGGAGCCTCCCGTGACAACAATCACCTCTCTTGCCCAATCATATGACGAGGGCGCGTTGCCATTGTTGAGAGCTCTGTCGTTGAGCCATCGATTGAGGAACCATGACAGAAAAAGCCCGCCAACTATAAAGCTTCCTACAGGGAGCTTTCCGGCAAGGTCCATGACCTTTTCAGAGGACTGCATCGCAAGTTTGGTGACGGGCTTTGCCGGTAATTTTTGAAAGGAATTGAGAGATCAAGTGTTTGTTTTGAAGGCAATAGTATTGCGTGAGAAAGGTTCACGCTCCAGGATTGTATGCTCCTTGTTAACGGCATGTGAAGAGTTCGACATGGTGCTACCCACCACTTATATACTTGACACTTTGGACTCTGTTTACCGTTCGTCTCGATACTCGCTATGCGTTTCACTTATTTCAAGTGAACGTCGGTAATCTGATTTAACTCAACTGACGTATTCGTTCGGATTGCGAAAGCAAGATAATCACAGGATTTGAGGCGAGCAAGGGTTCTCAGGCGTTGTTACTGCTGTTGCTTCTCCTTTTTCGAGATACCTTAGGATGACGGACTGAACCAGGCCTTGTGCTGTCTTATCCAAAGGCCAAAATGTGGCCAGAAGTGACAGGCTTCGGTTGTTATTTCGGGTATAATCCAAACTCTAGAACTGGCTCTGGTTGCTGAAGTTGACCATACTTCGTGCGTTTTTGCGCATTCATCCAAAGTTTCTCCAACCTACTCCGCACCTCATGTCGGGTGCGGATGTCTGCAAATGTCCGAGATGAACTTCAATACTCCAACCTATGTCCTGCTGCTGCTGCTGCTGCTGCTGCTGTAATCACGTTTACCAGACATTAACAACAAATCAGCTATTGCCGTCAGGATGGTAAGGCATAGGTCGAGCGAGCGAGCAGGCGACTCGCAAGTGGAAAAGTCCCGTACTGAACAGGCTTATCTAGGTTCCGAATACTGCTCGAAAGCAGTCTATCATATCCAATAAAAATGACCGTTCCGGTCTGACATGGAAATCATGTATGCCCATAACAAGGCGATCAGTGCACCAATTGTTGCTGCAACTACCAGCCCCGTGGTTGTCCGACCGCGGCGCTCTCTTGTCCGTTCCTGACGCCGGACCCAAGCCTCTCGCTGTCGGAAATCCCTGTTCGTGTTGTTGAACATCGATGCAATGGCAGCCATGGAAATGTGCTCAAAGCCGTCGCTTTCAGAGTCCTGATCGTGCCATGGAGAACTGGTGGATTCAAGCGAGGCCTGTCGGTCTACATCGACATCCACAACCCAGCTGGCGGAGCCTTCCATTTTGTAAGTATGAGTCTGGAAAATGTCCCCATAGATGTCAACCTGACGATCGAACTGGATACTGCGCTCTAGGTGCCATAACCCGTTATCGAGCACCAAATCAACAACGCGCCCAAGCCGAGGCCCCACAGCAATTTGACTACTGACTTGCTGTAACTGAGGCCTGGAAAGATGGTTCTGTTCCTGAGTATATGTGGCAGTAATGAGCAGAGCAGCCCTACGAAGGGGTCGACTTTTATGGCCAAAGAGGAGAAGCACACGGTGTGAATCTCCACACTGTATCGAGTCGGACTGGATATTGAGAGCCGCGTGCGGCGGATAGACGTCGACGAGCCTGTAATCGTTTCTGTGTAGCGACTGCGTATGCACTGTAATGGTGCTGAAATACATGGTGAGCGAACTGCCCGCAAGGCCCTTTTGCAGGTAAAGCAGCTTGTTCACTGCACGCTTCCGCGTCTTACGCGACACTGTCCTTGGTGCGCAACCCCGAGTTCTTTGGAAGACGTCATTATGATAGGCGCGCGATATTGGGATGGCGACAAACTTGTTATCACTGATACAATCGAGTATAGCGTATGCCGTCTCGTTGTCAGGCCCCTCAGCAAGAATAGGAAATTCGATTCGAAGGCCCTTATTTGTCATGAAATGATGTGTAGGTTTGTCTGCAGACAGCTGGCCCCAAAAGGATATGGACGAGCCCCGTTGGAAGGCTTCGGGGGAGCAGGCGAACAACCCACCACCGTTACCTTGATCACCGTCATCGAGTGGGATTCCCAGTCCCCACGCAAACAAGGACTGGTCATCCGAGTCCTTCATTATCTCCTCTTGCAAGCGAATAAAGGCTCGGTCACCTTCACCGTAGAGGAGTGGCATGTTGATGCCAAAAATGCCGAGCAGACAATATGCGCGGTCCTCTCGGCGAGTCGTACGGCGCTTGGAGGCCCAGCTCATCCGTTGGGCCACGCTAGCCCGCTGTAGCTCTTCTACATCTTGCAGAAAACGACGACCTATGCCGGTGATCTTCTCTATAGCAGAAAGATCCTCGGATTTGCTGCCGATGCGGCGCCACTTGGCGTCGAAAAAGATGACCTCCCTAGGCGCAATCAGCTCTTGTAGGGTCCAGCCTCTGGTGAACCAACGACACGTCTGGTATATGTGGTACGGGGACGCGAGGACGAGTTTGCCATCGGGTCCAGATCCTTCAGCTGTAGACGCGGTGTCGTACTTGTCGACCAGAGGGGAAGTCACGTCTGCAAGATAAGCATAGCAGAAGGCCGCTTTAAGATACCAGCGAAACATGCTGTTGATGGCTTCGGAAAGCTCGGCGCTGCTAGTCTTGTCTATGCAGCATGTATCGACCCAGACATAGCCCAAGCCATCATGCAAAGCTTGGCGGCAGCAGCCCTGAATTTTATGGAAGCTTGCACGGTCCTTGAAGCGACTGGGCTCGCCCGAGAGGACATCCTGGGCGGTTATCTCATCATTGCCCCAAGTGTGGGACAAGATGGCATAAGGGGGAATGCTCGTGTCATCGTCGAACTTCTCAAGGGTGAGATTTGTAGCATTTAGCAGCCGCATGCTAGACTTCTGGCATACACGCGTCGATTGTAGGCGGGCATGCCGAATACCAAAATTGCGACGATAGTAAGCAAGTGCCCAGTCAAGAAATGCCGAGAGGAACCTGGGTTGCTAGGAAAATCTGACGAACGGTAATCTTGTGGAAGGGCAAAGCGGGGCTTGGCAGGGATCATGGCGCAGGGATCAATCTAACAGGTAGCAAACTTTCCATTGGAAGTCAGTCCCGCCCGTCCCATGCACTGCATGCACTTACCAAGTTTATGGGGGTGGGGCATCCAAACTCGATCAGTCGCGTCGCGCTTCAGTGCACGTGTTTGCTGCCTCAACGGACTAGATCTGGTATTCTTTTTTTTTCTTTCTTTTTTTTGTTCTGCTTCTTTCAGGAAAAGGCACAGTCGCAATATCAGGTTACATCCAGGTAGCCTAGACTAGACTAGGACCATTCTCATTCTTCCAGCTTTAGCTTTTTTGCTGGGTATTTTCATAATCTAAAGTCGCCAGTCGAGGCATCTAGAACCCACACCAGCTATCGCAGTGTCGACAAACATTCCAACATGTCAGACGTCAGCGATAACGACGCAACCGATGCATCCGACAACGGAGAGCTTCCGAGTGATGCCGATTCCCCTTCACAACCGCATCTGGAACAGGATATTGATTCGGAGCCGGGGGTAGACTCTGACTCTGATGAAAATGAGGACGAAGAAGCTCATGACGACGCTCGCGGCCTGCTGGACCTCGAGGCCTCAGAGTCTGGCGATGACGAGGACGATGATGATGACGAAGATGAATCAGATCGAAGCTCAGCAATCGGGAGACGCACAGACGGCTTGCTGGATGGTAGCGAAACCATCAGCTTCTGGACAGATTACGAGTTTCCGCAGTTCGCAAAGCTGCCTGCCGAGCTGCGCTGTCGAGTCTGGGAGCTGTTCAGTCCTATGGTTTGCGCGGAATCACGGATAGTGACAGTCGACCTCAGAATGGTCGGAGATTTAATCCGAGTAGATCCAGAGTTCACCCTAGTCCCACAGTACGAGAGCGTGGCTACCCTGCTGCAAATCAACCACGAGAGCCGCGATATCGTGCTCAAGGCCCTCCCTGACACCCTTGCCGTCTGCGATGACGACTGTTCGCTTGTGCGCTTCAATCGCAGCAAGGATATTGTTGGTCTTGTAAATCTTGATGGATGGGATGACTCGATGGAGCCGGATCTTCTACGCCCAGAAGGCGCTGAACACTATAGGATTCCTGGGTTTTCTGAGAATGTCGAGCATCTCTCTCTTCACGACGTTTTCCTGGACGAGCGAGGGGCAATCATCAACCCATCAAACAGTTTGGGCGACCCTGTACATATTTTCGGTTTGCTCTTGACCTTTCCTAACCTCAAAGCAGTCTACGAGGTCAAAAACAGCAGTAGACTGCCCATGCGCTCGATGCACTGGTGCGGCCAAGAAGAATCCACCGGCACCTACGAACTGCGCCATGTGGAGGAAAACGAGTACGGCGTGGAAACCGAAACCAGGCTTATTTACGTATGGCCCAAGATCGACAAGTTTGAATTTCCAGACTCCCGCGAGAACCTCCCAGAGATTAAAGATCTCGGTGTTTGGGCCGAGGAATTCTCAGAGGACAACCCACCTGAAATGCCGCCCAACTTGGAAGACAGGGACGGGAATTTTGAGTTCCCAATGATGATCTCTGAGCTTCTTGCTGGCATCGAGGTGTGGCCCATGGTGCTGTTTAGGCGCGGGGCGGGATATAGGCGGCTCCAGAGGCTGAAAGAAAGCAAGCTAGAAGATCTGGACGATGACGAAGAAGTCGAGCCTGACAGTGATGCCGAAGACTGGGCCGACATGGATGATGATGGAGAAGATGTTGAAAGTGAAGAGGACGATGGCGAGATGGATGACTTTATCGAAAACGACGATTTCGACCAAGATGCTCGCTCTGACCAGCAGCAGGGCGAAGGGTGGGATGCTGACAATTCGGGAGATGTGGACGAAGATGACTTGGACCTTGGGGACGAAGAAGGTGCTCCTCTCTTCAATGGCTTCTCACCCACCCAAGATTCATCCGGCGCAGACACCGAAAATGGAGGTGATGACAATGGAAATGGTGCGCCTTTGGAATCTGATGATGATGATGCAGACGACAGCGTCCGTCCCTCCAACAAGCGGAAGTCGAGGCGAGTGGTTGACTCAGATGACGAGGAGGACGAGGACGAAGACGTTCGACCAGCCAAGATTCAGCGTAGATCTCGGCGCGTAGTTGCTGCTGACAGCGAAGATGAGGACGAAAACGAACAAAGTGACAGTGGCAGCGACGGTGCCCCGGTGCGAGATACCAAGTCACGAAGCAGCTACCCTGATGCCTCTGCTACCGAAGACGGCTCTGATTCCGAGGACGAAGACGCCACCGGAGACCGTGGCAGAAACCTCACCTTTGCGGAAAGGCTAAGTCTTCATCGAACTGAAAATCCCGTAGACTCGGATGGTGCTTCAAATTCGAATGGACCAGAGAGCTCCGATGATGCCACAGACCACATTGCATCCGACGACGATAGCGGGGAGGAAGATGATGGCAGCAGTAATGGCATGGTGGACCATTACGCGGAGGAGATGGGCGACGGCGAAGATGACGGCTCAGACGACGACGGCGGATGGTGAAATCCTTTCAAACAATAAAATGTGACCTAAACACAATCTAATAGCACGAGTGTGGAGGTTGAGGCAGGGCTTCAGAATGCCGCCACGGTCTGAGACCATATAATAATTTAATGTTGTTCTATAACTACTTGCTAGAGTTATGCCTACGGCGCTAGGACTCGATCATCAGGAGAAGATCCGCCCTACTTGCTAATTTGTAGCATTCTTTCACTCTCCTCCCACAGTCTCTTCGCGATAGCCGGGTCCTTGGCATAATCGCGAACCGCTTGCTCACTCAGCTGGCAGTCTGCCAGGTACCCGGTCACATCACCGCCAACATCGACCTGCCCCAACGCCGGGTCGAATGCCGCCACGAGCGTTGTCGAGGCGCCCCCGTCAAGGGTCTTCACTTGATCCGGCGCCATGCCTTTCAAGTTTTGGGTAAAATCCTCATCGAGGCTGCGATCCAATCCCGTATCGATGATGCCAGGGTGGACGGAAAAGGCCACGATGCCGCTGCCCTTCAGCCTCCGGCTCAGCTCGGTCGCGTGCAAGATGTTTGCCGTTTTGCTCTGCCCGTACGCCACGAAGCCCGGGAAACCTTCATCGTCCATCCCCTTGAAGAAGAAGGGAGGCATATCTCGGCTGGCTCGCTCCGCCTCGGGGATGGCCTCCTCGTCTGGGAATTTTTCTATAGCGTAGTCCGAGAACCGGATGGGCGAGACGAAGTGGCCTTGGCTGCTGATGTTGACGACGCGGGTTGCGCCGCTGGGGGAGCCCGCCGCCGCCTTCTGCAGCAGAGGGGTCAGGAGGTGGGTGAGCTGGAAGGTGCCGATGTGGTTGACAAAGAACTGCTTGTCCAGGCGCGTCCCGTCGGGTGCGGTGATCGCATTCCGGGATTTGCCTGTGACGCCGGCGTTGTTGACCAATACATTGATTCCATCGCCCGCCAGGAGCGACTCGATCTCCTTGGCTGCGTCGCGGATGGAGTCCAGCGAGGCCAGATCGAGGGGGACAGGCACGGTCTTGACGCCAGGGTACTTCTGCTTGATGTCCGATATGACCTCCTCAAGCTTTGAGACTGTTCGCGAGGCAAGGATGAGGTGTTTGGGTGCTTGCGAGGCGACCGCGAGCGCGGTGGACGACCCGAGGCCCCCTGGTGACACTCCAGTGATTACAACTGTTGGTTTGTTGAGTTAGCTACTTCTTTTTTCTTTCTTTTTTTTCTCTTTTTTGTTTGCTGCATAGGGAGCCCCGGGCTTATTGGCGGCGTTCGATTGATTGCATACCATTCTTTCCCTTGATGGCGTCTCCAAACGCCTGCGCGACTTCAGTGCCCGTAGTTTTTCCGTTCCACTCAGGATGAGATGTCATGGCTAAAATTATCTAGATATTCAGAGACTGAGTTTTGATGCGAGGTGGGATCGGATAAAAATTCACAGAATTCTGGGTTGCACAAGCGTAGCACCTGATCAAGACAGAGCAATTCATTGTGCTTTATATTGCCAAAGGCTGCGAAGGTTACGGGTGTTCCGGAGAGCTTGCAAAGCTACCATGACTCGTCCACTAATGCAAGTGCAAGGTATGTCTATGTCCCTGTTGGACCAGGCTATGACCTCGGTCCCATTGTATTGCTCCCAAGACTCACAAAAACAACCTCAATTCGCGATTCGCGACTCGCCACTCGCTTTCCTCCTTCCTGAGATGCGAAATTTACCCACATAATAGGCCAGCACATCCCACCGCACACCGACGGTTTCGGGGTGTATAACGAGTCCGCATCTTGGTTTGATCTCTTTGCAGGCAGGCACGTCGTTGAGATCTTCATCACATAAATACTCTTTTTTTTACTGTTGGGCTAACCAGGGCATCAACAGCCTACCCCAAGCCTTGGGACCGTTCTTCCCCTACGAACCAGAACGACCCTTTATACTAGGACATCGGGGAAATGGAACCGAGCGAAAAAAAAGAGGGGAAGCTGGGTGCATCATTGTTGAGAACTGGACAAGCGAGCAAAGCAAACGATTTGCCGCGCCGACTTAGCTACATAGTTGGCGCGCATGGCGTCGAGGTGATGATGCGGGGACGGCTGCAGAAGTACTGCCACTTACCCATTATGTGATTGGACTGAGGCCGGCCTGCGCCGGAAACAAGTGCCACGGCAGATGATGTTCAAGCGGGGGAAAGCTTGGTCTGGGCGGCGATCCTCCGGGGTAGTGTCGTGTTCAAAGAGCTAGTGAGGGTTCTTTTTTTCTTTTTCTTTGCGTGCCCGTGGTTCTGCAAAGAATTTGCACGACTCAATCACATCGAAACGTCGCAGTTACATGGACCAGGATGGAAACCAGGCCCAAGACCGGCATCAAGGTAATCATAGTAGGGGCGGGCTTCGGCGGCCTGACGGCGGCGATCGAATGCAAGCGGCACGGCCACGAAGTTGAGATGTACGAGAGCTTCGCCGAGCTCAAGTCGCTGGGCGACATCATATCCTTTGGCCAAAACGCCGGCCGCATATTCCACCGCTGGACGCTGCCCTCGGACCCGTTGCGGCCCGGTCGCATCGCGCAGAGGATGCGCGAGCTCAGCATCAACCTGCAAAACTACGGCTTCCGCATCCACAAGTGGGACACGGGCGAGGTGGTGCTGCACCAGCCGTCGCCGCCCCTCGTGCCCGACGCGCCCGTCTTCAATGGGCACCGGGGCGAGCTGCACCAGGTCGTCTTTGACTATGCGAGGGATGAGCTGGAGATCCCTATCCACCTCGGGCAGAATGTGGAACAGTACTTTGAGGAGGAGGATAAGGCTGGGATCGTGCTCAGGAGTGGTGAGAAGGTGCGTGCTTGTTGAAAGCTGCCAAGAGCCACGGCGAAAATGGGATGGAAATGGTAGGCAGGAGCTAACGTGAAAGTAGGTGTATGGTGACGTCGTCGTAGGTGCGGATGGCGTTAGGTCCAAGGCTAGAGAACTTGTGCTGGGCTATGTTGACAAGCCAAAGAGTAGTGGCTATGCCGTCTGGCGTGCGTGGTGAGTCTGAAATGCAGCCAATCTTTTCTTTTCAGAACACCACTTAACCATCTCTAACTGCTAGGTTCCCGACCGCTGAACTTTTAAAAGACCCCCTAACGCGCGAGTTTTGCGAAAACGGCGACACATTCAACGGCTGGATCGGACCCGACGTGCACTTCCTGACATCAACCATCAAGAACGGCGCCAACTGCTCCTGGGTGCTCACGCACAAGGACGAGCACGACATTGACGAGTCGTGGTCGTTCCCCGGCGACCTGGGCGAGGTCAAGGCGCTCCTGCGCGGCTGGGATCCCGTGTGCACGGCCATCGTGGACAAGACGCCGAGCGTGGTGGACTGGAAGCTCGTGTACCGCGACCCGCTGCCGCGCTGGGTGAGCGACGCGGGCCGCATCGTGCTGCTGGGCGACTCGGCGCACCCCTTCCTGCCCACGAGCGCGCAGGGCGCCACCCAGGCCATGGAGGACGGCGTCACGCTGGCCGTGTGCCTGCGGAGGGCGGGCAAAGGGGAGATACCCGCGGCGCTTTGGACGCACCAGGATATTCGCTACGAGCGCGTAAAGGCGGTGCAGAAGACGGGCGAGACGACCAGGGACATGTGGCACAAGACGGACTGGGAAAAGGTGAAGCAAGACCCCAAGAGCATTGCGTTTCCGCGGGAGGATTGGGTGCATAAGCATGACGCGGAGAAGCATGCTGAAGATGTTTTTGGTGAGGCTTTTGCCAAGAGGAAGCAGGCCATGACTGGATAATGGCTGCTTTACGTGTAAGTGGGTTTGGTAAATCAGTATATAGACTAAAATAAAACAAGAGACTGTATATAAGACTAAATCATGTTCAATAACAGGAAGCCAAGAAATTAAAGGCAGCCTTGCAGGGACCTCAGGAACTCCCGTCCACCTTGATCAGGACAGCCTTTTGCTCCAGGAAATGCTCCAAGCTGTAAAAGATGGCCTCCCGACCTTGTCCAGACTGCTTGTAGCCACCGAAAAGCATGTCTCTACCGTTCGAGGTCGAGCTGCAATTTACTCCTACAGATCCACTCTCGAGCGCCTTGGCGATGCGCATGGCCTTGGAGATGTCGCGCGTGAAGACGGAGGCGTAAAGGCCAAACTCGGTGTCGTTGGCCTTTTGGATGGCCTCCTGCTCCGTCTCGAACGTGTTGATGTTGACGGCGGGGCCGACAATCTCCTCCTTCATGACGCGCGCATCCTCGGGCTGATCGAGGAAGACGGTAGGCTGGACGAAAAAGCCATCGGTGCCCTCGATGTGGCCACCTCTCATCACCAGCTTGCCCGTCTTCTTGCCCTGCTCAATGTAGTCCATGACCTTGTAGAACTGGATCGCGTTGACCTGCGGCCCGTGGTTGACGTCGGCGCGCAGGGCATCACCTGCCGAGATGGCAGAGAACTTTTTCCTGAAGACCTCGATGAACTCGGCGGCGATGGATTTCTCGACGTACAAGCGGGAGTTGGCGATGCACATCTGGCCACTGTTGATCTGGATGGCCTGGGCGGTGGCCTCGGCGGCCTTTTCGAGGCTCGGGGCGTCGGCAAAGATGATGGACGGCGACTTGCCGCCGAGCTCGAGGCTGACCATTTTCAGGTTGGAATTGGCGGCCGCCTGCTGGATGAGCTTGCCGGTTGCGGTGGACCCCGTGAAGGAGATGATGCGCACGTCCATGTGGTGGGCCAGCACGGAGCCCGACGGCATACCGTGGCCTGAGA
>JAVHJQ010002815.1:0-10844 GCA_031306095.1 Pyricularia sp. CD86 | reverse complement strand
GGACGTTGACAATGTTACTAATCTGATCCGTCTTGTTCCGATAGTTGTACCTGATCCCAGCAATGCAGAAGAGCAGGCCATATCTAGAGAGAAATTCTGGGAGAAGCTCTTAGAAATCAACAAGGAAACGGATCGGCTTCGGATGCAAAGCTTTCAGAATTGGAATCTTAAGCCGGGAAAAGAGGATAAGAGGTGCAAGGATGCAAAGAAAAAAGCAGCCTTATTTTTACAAAAGGAAGCTCGACTGAAGCAGAAGGAAGAGGAGGAAAAGGAACAGAATTAGGAATGGGAACATAATTGGCTTGGAACCGGTCCCCAGATATTATGTCTTGTTACTCCAAAAATTTTCACTGCTTTTCCCTGCCACTTCTGTTGGCGGACTGACCCTGGTTAAAACTTCACGTAGTCGTTAGCACTAACATTATACAGGAAGAACACAAAACGACAGGCCTTTAGAAATTTAGAAACCCATTCAGGAGATGTTATAACAAAGTGATGGAACAAGGCAATGATGAGACAAAAGCTGTATGGCATTTATATGCCTAATGATACAAGGTAGTCGTCGTAGACATCGTCAAAACATGCAACAAAGCCATCAGGCAACATAAGAAACAAGAGGAAAAAGAACGCCATGCATCCCATCCAACAAGACAACATTATCCACCACATCAAGGCTGTCTCTCTATCTTGCCGTCACGGCCTCCATCCCCAATCCCTTACAAACGCCTTTTGCCAATAGCCAACCCTGGCCTGCATCCCAAGCCCGACGCTTTCACCACCGCCCCAACCGCCCGTCCGGATGGCCGATATACCAAACGCATCCTGCTTCCTCTTGGTCCTGCCCCTTGCCTCGTCCCAGCCGAGCCGGAACCGCATCGTGACGTGCAGGCCGTCCCTGAACATGAGCTCAAGCTCCCGCAGCGTTTTCCACTCGGCCCCGCGGCCCAGCATCCCGACCACGTTGCCGTCTGCCAATACGGCCGCAACACTGGCGATGCTCAACGGGAATTCGGAATGCAGCCGTGGCAGGATCCCGATCTTGCGGCGTGGGGTCACGAACCAAAGGCCCGCGCTACCGACAAAGACGAGCACAAGCAGGGCCTGCAGTAGTCGCGTTGCCGCTTCGTCCTGCCGCAGCCGGCGCTGGTTCTGCTGCGTCGGGTCCGACGATTGCAGCGCCACAGCCCGAGTGTCAAAGGTGGCGGCGACGACCACGGGGAGCATCGCCGCCGTGGCCCACGACAGGGTCGACAGGATGACTGGGAGGTTTCGCCCGAAGATGGCGTGGTACAGCACCCGTGGGGTAGACCCGTCTAGATAGTTGACTTTCATGGTCCTGAAAGTGCCCCTTCCCCAGGTCAGCTCCATAAAGGGCGCCAGTGCGCGGATCGCTTCGTCCACAAGACCAATGTAGCAAATGAGGCAGGCTGCCACGGAAGCCGGGAGCACCGTCCAAAGGAGCTGGGTCCAGGGATCACCGCCCATTGCAGACAGGCCGCCGTTGGTCGAGGATACCCTAAACATGACCTCGAGCGACACGATCAACGTCACCGTGAGTGATAAGCTCAGCGCGCGATAAATGCTGCCAAGCCCTTTAGGTGGCGCCCAAGACCCTCCCTGGGGCTCAAAGTATTCGGGCGAACGCGTGGTCGGGGGCAGCGGACCGCCAAAGACCTTGAAGTAGCCCTCGTTGTCGGACATGAAACCGCGCTCGTAGGCCTCGATTCCCGTGTAAAAGTAGGCCATGGACAACCGACTGTACAACGTGTTGCTATCGGCGCCACCTGCCCCGCGGACGTTGTGCAATAGCACCTTGCTATGCCCAAGAAGCGCGGCCGTATCTATCAGCGTATTCGGGTTCCTCGGTAGGAAGCCCTCGGTCGGGACGACGAAAAAAAGAAAAGAGGCCACAATGATGGACAATGCCAACAAAACGACGACTGTATGTATGCCAGCAGCGTTTGCACCTATCCTCTCGAATCGGGTGACCGAAGTCCCTTTGACGGTCGAGTTCTCCCCGGTGGGGGAGCGAAGAAGGAGTGAGTATGCTACCAGCGACGCGTGGTGACGATAATAGTTGGACACCATGTTTTCTAACTTTTCCGAGTCCAAAAACTCTTCAGCTGCTTCCAGGGAGCCACTCTCCCCCATCCGGAAGCCAAGGGCAAAGTGAACACAGGAGTCGATCATGACATGGGCCGGCTGAAATCCCGGATAGCCCGAGGCGTCTGTTTCAGCCACTCGATCCAGGAGGTATGCAACCTCTGGGACGTCGGGCTGGTATGACTTGAGCATGCCGGCTGCGAGGTCCCAAGGATGAACCTCTGGAAGGCCCGGCAGTACTGTGGCGGATCCAAGCTCAATTCGTACCGTTTGACTTGAGCTTCTGACCAGATCTATGGAGCGCATCGTGTAGCCCGGCCGACATATCAGTGGTGTAGATAAGGTAACAGCAGCTGCAGAAGATACGAGGCGTTCGTAGTCAAAGTCTCCGCTGCCGTTACGAAGATTTACGACACCGAAAGCAACGACGATGCGCTGGTCTTGAGGGGCGGTTGAACCGTAACAGCCACCAGCACCTGAGCGCAGAAAGTACGTAGGGCTCCCTGCCCCTCTGTTTGAAGCCAGTCCGGTCCCATTTATCGCAAGTTCAACGGCGCAGCCAGGTGCTATCAACGTCGTGTTGACGACTTGCTCCTGTTCGTATACCGTCACGCTGTTTACCGACAGCGACGCCTTGTCGCACGTGAGGTTGGGAAACAACGCATGGACCGGAGCCGTCAGCTGGGCTCCAGGCGTAAGATCGCTTGTGCTAAACGTCTCGTATGCGAACCAGTTCGTCACGCCGTCGGGGTATGTCGTGAGCTCCCCTAGCTGAAGGCCAGCGACCTCGAGTAGGGAAGTTGCCTTGGAAGCCGTGGTGACGAGGCTGTTGTTGTGAACAAGTCCACCGCCGTCCACCGCAAACTGCCTTGTCAACCGGACGTCGACATCGCCGTCGGTCATGGTAGCCAGGACCGTCGTTATGGCGCCCGTGGAAACAATCATTGCAGTCCATAACAGCATTGACATGACCACTGCGGCCGCAACAATCCAATCTTTGTTTTGGATGGCGCGCACAACCACAGATGGTCTGGTCATGGAAACGTAGTCAAGCAGCACTGTCCTCTCGGCATCTGCCGGCCCCTTGTACATGCGCAACCAAGGCGCGGTGCTTCGTGCCTGGTACTCGAAGCGTTGCCAGAATCCCGCAATGATCAACAGGACGGCTGGAGGTGCCATCTGCCATACGTACCTAGAGCCGTCAATTGAACCAAGCCCCATCTGTCTGTTTGAGAGACTCGGTATGTATTCCAGCACGGCCATGACCACACCCAGAGAAGCGATGAAGGCAACGAGCACAAGCCTCCTCATATACTTCGGCATCCACAACAATCTTGCGTGGACCATCTCGGGCCGCTTTTCCGGCCCCGTGCTGCCCGTAACCGAGTGAGAGCTGCTCAGCTGCGCCGCCGACAGCTCTTCTATGCCGTATCCCCCATCCTGCCGCTGCTTGGACCATAGACTCCCTTGTGAAGCCGAGTTGGACGGACTCAAAGACTCGGTCGACGTTGTGCCCGATGAGATATGGTCGACCCTCCGCTGGTGCCGTGGCATGCTGAACGATTGTCGAGTGGCAGCATGGTGTCTCTCGCCTGGTAAGCTTCCCGAACTCTTCTTCCCCGTTACGAGTCTACCCTGGTCATGTTGGTGTTCTTGCCACTCCAACCTCGCGGCCGCCGCACGGCTCTGCTTCGGCCTACCCAGTTGCGTATGCTCGTCATGCATCGTTTTCTTGACCGGCGGAGTTGACCATACCGAAAGGAATCACTCGAGACAGTGTGCAGCACAAGCTAGTGAATCTAAAATGACCAAAAAAAAAATTTCGACGAGGCTCAGGCGGTGCCTGTCCACTACTTGAAATGCTGCATTCCTAGTTTTGACGAGTAGCTTTGGTACCTCACACCAATTTTGGCTTAAACTCGGATCCGTATGATCGAAAAGGCAAACAACCACGGTGCTTATTACAGTAAGACGACTGATACACCGATCGAAGGTAAATCGGATCTTTTAGGTAGACCTTTAGCTAGAATATTAAAGTTTGACAGGCTATAAGGGGAAAGAGGAGAGAGTTCTCCCCAGTCTGTACAGCAGAAGACTGGGATGGCTTGCCCAAGGAGTGAACTTGATCGGAAGACCTGCGGCTATTCCTCCCGGCAGCTCGCTCGGTTCAGTTGCCAAGCATAAGCGTTGAAACTTGCCGTCAGCCAACGACGCGAGACCAACTGGGGAAAGCACTTCGGCGATAGAGGGCCATCCTTGTGTTCAATCAACGGGCGTCTACGTACTCCAGAGATCTTCACATCAGTCAAGGCACGGAAGCCTGAAGATCGACAGCTGTACGGACGATCATGTTAACCGGTAGAAAAGAGGAAGGAGTTTAAAGCGTTCCTCGCGGATTTTCCATCAGATTTCAAGGGGCATGATGACAACGGCTCGCATTTACCCGTATTGCTCATGTCTGTATCGACTTGTTTACCACCTCCCTCCTTTTCACCCAAGTCTCTATGTCTTGTGGTTCAAGGAGAGATCGGGCCAAACATGAGCAAGAGAGGGAACCAAGGCAGACTGGATTTGCGACAGAAGCACTGTGGACGGGCACGTGCAGGAAAAATTCTCATCCAAAGACACGGCAACGGTCAGTAGTTTGGTTTCAGCGTGTGATGAGATGAGCACAACTGAAGTAACTGAGGTCCATTAGCTGCAGACACCCACGAGAGGTGTTGAGGCTTCCAATGCCGTCGGATGGAAGACAGGAGGTGCGTTGTCAGGTTGATGTATCACACCCTTGTAGCCCCAGGCCACAACCTTATCGAGGTGCATATGGCCCCGCCATCAGGGCTGCAGGGGCGCATTGCTTGCTCCCTGTCATCAGCGCAATTGGATGGATGTGAGTGGCTCATTGCCAAAAGAATTGTCATATACGGCGTACGGTGATTTATTTGTTTGGACTGGTCTGGTCCAACGCTTGCCGAGACATGGCTTTAGGCTGAAATAGCACCAAAGAAATCGGCGAGATACTAAATCAATCCGTACCTGCTTCGTAGTTGAGTAGACATCAGACGCCGGCCTCGCTAGAATAGGGCCCAATGCGGAACATTTTTGCGAATTTCTATGGTATCTTAACACATCAAGAACAAGAAAAGACCCCGCAACAGCTCAGGTTTTGTGATAAGTTTCGAGTATTGGTGCAAATACCTGCTGATGTGATGTACTCCAAACCCCTCACTTGGCCTCAACCATCAAATTAGTTCTTGCCAGCGTCTTCTTTCAGGGAGACGATGCGATTGAGAACAATCTTGTCCTCGGTGCTGTCGGAGTCCATGGCCTGGAAGAAGCGGTTAGGTTGTCTGTCAGAGATGATTTTTGAGGATGCAGCCCAAGAATCGCATGATTTTACTCACAAAATAAGCCACTCTAGTGGCTTGGAACCGTACGCTTTCCGGTCCTCCCTTGCCCAATTCGCTCTCACCAGCCGCTTCAGGCCATGGTGCACGCCGTCTGACCTCTTCGAATCCGCTCTCTAGCAGCGCGTTTTGATATATGACCTGACTGTCCGGGTTGATGTCTGCTAGGAATCCCCCATCCACGGAGTCCGGGCTCTCCGATTTGAACAACGGATTATACACACGTGCCTCAACCTTACGGGAACCCTCTGGTACCCACTGAATGTAGGCCTTGGGCTTTTTCTTCTCGCGATCGAATTCGGCCCGAACTTCTGTTATTTCACCAGTTGCCTCGTCTTTGCTGAATGATTTTACCTTGATGGGATACGGAACATTCAGTAGACCCACTGGCTTGCCGGGGGCCAAGCGGAAGTAGTCTTTACTGTCGACCTCTCGAAAGTCAGACCTATCAATGTAGACCGTCTTGGTGAACATCAAGTCATGGGAACCCATCTCGGGAACCTTGGAAGAGAATGGGATCGAGATAGGTTTGCCGTCGAGGTCGTCGGCGTCCTCAATCACGACACCTAGTGGATCCAGAACCATCATCAACCGGGGCACAGTGCGCTCAAGGTACCGACGAATCGTCTGCTCAAACCGCTTGATTTGAATCACAGTTGCGGCCGTAGTGACACCAAGCTCATTGACAAATTCGAGGATGGCTCCGGGTGGAACACCACGCCTCTTGATTGCCGTCAGGGTGTAGAGTCTGGGGTCGTCCCACTCGCGAACGTGACCCAGCTCGACGAGCTTGAGAATTTTGCGTTTTGACAGCACCGTGCCGCCCAGGCCCAGCCTGCCATATTCGCGCTGCTGAGGCTCGTATACACCAAGGGTTGTGTTCAGCCACTCGTAGCTCTGACGCGATTGGATGAACTCGGTCGTGCAGAGGGAGTGGGTGATACCCTCGAATGAATCGCACAAACAATGAGTAAAATCATAAGTCTTATCAACATAGGACTGTTAGATAACTCAATCCTAGATGGCAGTGTAGCGCAAACTGGGATCAGACAAACTTACCGGATAGATCTTCCACTTGTCTCCTGTTCTGTGGTGTTCGGCCTTCTTCACACGGTAGGCGGCCAAGTCCCACATCTGAGGGTTGCCATCGGTAATGTCTTGCTTCATGCGCAGAAATGCCTCCCTCTCCTTGTACTTGCCGTCACGCATGTCGCGGAACTGAGCCAAGTTGTCCTCCGGAGTCTGGTCGGCATGGGCACACCTGTACCGCGGTGACTTGCCCTTCTCGCCACCACGCTGCAGCTTGATCTCGGCGTCGTCGCACTTGCACACGTAGGCCTTGCCAAGGTTGATCAGCTTCTCAGCCAGCTCATAGAGCTTGTCGAAGTTATCACTCGAGTAGGTGATCTTGTACGGCGAGAAGCCCAGCCACCGGACCATAGACTCAATGGACGTAAAGTATTTTTCCTCCTCTTTTTCGGGGTTCGTGTCATCATAACGCAAATAGCATTGGCCTCCGTGGTACCTCGCAAATCCAAAGTTGATGGCAATCGCCTTGGCATGGCCGATGTGAAGGAATCCATTGGGTTCGGGCGGGAATCGAGTGAAAACGGGCTTCATGGGTCGGTTGCGGAAGACTTCGTCGAGGAAACCCTGTTTAAACATGGCATCGGCATCAATGACCACCTCCTCAGGCTTCGCTGCAGGCTTTGCAGGTGCCTTCTTCTCTGTATTGCCGGCGGTAGATTGGGCAGCCTCTTTGGCCTTTGCTTGGGCGGCTTTCTTGGCTCTCTTCTGCATGCGTTTCTTCAATTCGCCCTTGGAGATCATCTCACCTGTCTCCTCGTCAAGCTGGAGCTTGGCCGCCCCCTCGGTGATTGCGTCGGCCATGGTGAAGGGATGACAACAGATTCAGTGGTGGTGTTAATTCGAATCAGGCTTCCAAGAAATGAGTAGCAAGAATCTGATCTACGAGAATGCAGCGTTGATCATCAAATCGTCAATTGAGGGCCTTGGATGACAGAGAACCGCGATTGCTTTGGACGCGTGGTGGGGTGAGTCAAAGCCATGGCGGGGTCGCATTAGGAGGCGCGATTAGGTAAGCCCATCAACTATACCTAGGTAGGTACCTTACCTTAGTATCATACCAATGCAGATAGAATCTGCTTTCGATTCCTCCGTTCCATAATCCTATAAAATACATTTTAGCGGCTTCTTCTCTTACAAGTCTCAATTGAGATCCTGTATTTTGACACGGGATGCATATTCTCCATCCTATGTACATATTGGTCTCTGGTTGTTAGGTCGAAGTGGCCACACTCCGTACTGTATGTACTTGATACACAACATGTTCAGTTGGCAGCAGAGGGACGTCATCTATACAAGACTAATACGTATCGCACAGGGGTGGGTGGCCTAGTCAAAGGAGCTTGGGCCTCTGTTACGACTTCATATTAGGATTTCTGGGGTCAAGCTTCGCTGCATCCTGCATTGCTGCAAAACTGTGACATCCATCTCGTCATTCAAAATCCATCCTTCTTTCCTATGAGACTGTTGATTAGTGAACTTGCCCGTCTGCAGAAAGAAGGTTTTCCTCGGCACCTGCACTACTAAAGCTTCCTTAATAATTCCTCCAAGCTTTCTAGTCTAGATAGTTCCTTACCCGCCCATACCCAGGCATGATAAGCATCTGCAACCAGACATTTGCTCGGCAAAGTCCCCTTTTTTGTCATCTCAGGGTTCCCCGCTTTCGCTGTCAAGCTCTCTTCCAGACCAGGTCCAGCATTGTCAACATCGCCACAACATCTTTGATTCTGTCGGTTACTGTCCGCAATTATTCATTTGAAACATTGCAGAATTGTTCTGCTAGCTTTGCATCAATTGTTCAAAGTACCCTCAAGTCGGCAGGAGCATCGCTCTCACACTATCGCACGATGGCGTCGGGCTCAACACCGCACCATTCCATCCTCAAGAAGGGCCCTGTAACAGATGCCAAGCTGCGTTCGAGGAATTTGACACATTTATTCGAGGAGAAGGAGCTCAAGACCCAATCCGAAGGTCTCGAGATGGCAAAGACTGTAAGCTGCGATCTCACCAAGCCCCCTCCACCAAACAAGAGCTTCAATGATCGCATCGCCCTTTTTCATGGCGACATCACCAAGCTCATGGTCGACGCCATTGTCAATGCCGCAAACGAGACTCTTCTCGGTGGCGGCGGTGTGGATGGCTCAATTCACCGTGCAGCCGGCGGGGGCCTTTTGAGGGAATGTAGCAAACTCGATGGCTGTGACACCGGTGATGCCAAGGTGACGGATGCCTATGACCTGCCCTGTAAGAAGGTCATACATGCCGTCGGTCCGGTATACAACGAGAAACGCAGGGAAGAGTGTGAGATGCTGCTCTCTAGCTGCTACACCAGGAGCTTGGAGTTGGCTGTAGAGAATGGGTGCAGCTCAATTGCCTTCCCGGCGATCAGCACAGGTATCTAGTAAGTGTCAGACTTGGCGGCGGTCATGACCTTAAAAATGTGTCGGAAAGTTAGTGGCTAACGCGTTACTTTCCACTCAGCGGATATCCAAGCAGAAGGGCTGCCAACGCCGCCATAACGGCTGTGAGGAAATTCCTCGAGTCGGACCAGGGAGACAAGATCAGTCTGGTGGTCTTTTGTTGCTTTCTGCAGAAGGACATGGAAATCTATACAGACAAACTTCCGTAAGTCCTTTACTCATCATCGAGCATCAAGGCGATATCCATGTTGACTGATAATTACCGCAGCCTTTGGTTTCCACCCGTAACTGCAGAATCTGGCGGTGTAAAGTCAAAGCGTAGCATGCTCGATGTCGGCGACGATGATGCACCACCGCCCACGACGAAGTAGGCTCACGTTCAAAGGCGGAAGGGCTCGAGCGGTCCTATTGAGTCTGCTCCTGTTTCAGCTCAACCGCATATCCACAAGAACATTACATTCGTCGACCTACCCTCTAGACATTCATCTACGGTTGATGCATCAACCAGACCTCTTGTGGGAGAATCTGCTTCGGCACCTTCGACAAGTGTATACAGAGTTCCAAGCATGGTGGATGAGGTGTTGGCAGCCAACCGTCCCGCGGGCAGCGAGTCTGGACCTCCAGACGTAGCAACAAGAGAAGGGGCACATGATGTGATTAGTCTGCGGAGACTTTCTCAAATGTCAACTGCCGGTCGGAAGGATGTTGAGTTGAGGCAGGTATCGACGACAGGAGAGAGTCGACGCGACAGTCGCAACAGTCGCAATACCCACAACAGCCGCAATGACGAATGTTGCTGTAGCTACTGCACGCAACCATGTGAGCAGTACTGTCCGACTTGCGTCTTGTCATAAGTTTGACACTTCGGCTCTTGGTGTCATCATTCAAGGCCGCAAGATTCTTTTTTCCCATCCATTTCTTAAGCCGTCGTTGATTGAATAACGTTACTACTGAGCAGCCCAGGATTGTTCTTTGGCTTTTTAGCGTCTAGTTTTATCTCGCTGTAGATTCCAGCGATCGAATTTGATCAAGGGCTATGGAGATAGAGATACCCAGTTTAGTTTATTAATATTAACATGGCTTGTCAAACAAAAGCTGCCATCCATTCTTGTTGTGCGCGAGATCCACACGGCTGTTCTTGACTAATACTAGTCCAATAGTCATCGCTAGATCAACTACTATTGCTATAAGATCATGTGTAGAAACACAACCGATATCGGGGTAGCCATCGCCGTCAAATTAGAAATACAATCGCCCAGAATGTACAGCGTTTTCGACGATCGGATCACATAGTCCAGCCTGAGAAAAGCAAGAAGAGCCCATCGGCATTTTCGGTCCTGATGGCACCTCGGATTAACAACTACAAGACGAAAAAGAGGGGGATTTAAAACGGCGAGAAATCTTTCGACGGCCGCTCCGAGACATTCAACGCTTGGGAAGCAGTTATTGGTTCCATGGGAATTTTGTCCTTCCAAATAGGAATAGCCAACCGAGGGCACAGAAGGCAGGCTACGAGAGAGCATTGAAGTGCAGGGGGCACAAGTCGCATTTATTTATGCTTTTTCTTTTTTTCATCCAGTCAGTCACTTGACTCTCTTTTTTTCGCCTTCGAATGCATGGAATAACAATAAGCGATCATGCAGGTTCATGGGCAGTACTACTAATGCACGGGGTCCTTCGAAATCTAATCCACGAGAAAGGGAAACATTCTTCCACCTAAACATCTGTTATATGTGTTGCATCGGTTGGTCCAACGCGAGATCAGCACTTTTGCTCATAATCTAATGTTACGTCCGCAACTGAACATGATAGACAGATACAGCATATAGAG
>JAVHJQ010002812.1:0-13364 GCA_031306095.1 Pyricularia sp. CD86 | reverse complement strand
TCTAGAGACAGGTTTATTATAGTTTCGTATGTATACTTCCTTGGTTAGGTTGGTACAGCCGTGACCTGCTCTCCAAATCCAGAAAAAGACACAATAGGCTACGAAACTCGACGTGATTCGATCAAAAGCAGTCAGATCTTCCGTTCCCCCAGAGCCCCTTTTCTTGGGAACAGCCATTGAGGCTGCAGTCTTGTCACCGTTGAGGCCAGAATCGAGGAGGCTGCAGCTGTGGGAATGGCCTCGATCACTTGGAGGTGCGCGGTTCTAGCACCGTTGGACGCCCTTGGTTGCTTTTATCCCTGTGATACGTGATAGTCGACAGGCTTGATTGAATATGAACGGAATAGCAGTTCTGATGTGATGATTCGGAATTTGAGTGGACAAGGCTATTAATAACTAGAGAGTCCACTGCGTCTGAAGCAACTCATGCCTCTCACTGCCCACCGACAGAATTACCTTGTCATGCTAACTGTGTGAGTCAGTTTTATATAAGGCACTAGAGCGAGTCATACGCAAATAGCTGTAGTGATTAGCGTCGTTGGAGGGCGCCTGATCTGGGTTGGGATTTGAAGTACGTTATGCTTCTATGTCCAATCTAACAGAAATCCGTACCTTGTGATCAGCAAATCACGTTCGTTTGAGCGCATGAGTGTGGGGTTCGGGTGCGGGGTACTTTCAGAATACCACAGAGGGCGAGGCCGGAGGGTTATTGGAGAGGGGTCCCATAACACAGTCAAGCGGAGCCTAAGCTACCTACCTTGGGTACCTAGGTACCTTACAACCTGGTAGGTAGCTACAAATTTTCTACCTGTCGTGATCAAGCCTTTTCGCTCTCTCCGACCTCTACCAAGCGAGCCATCAACCAGGCAGGCCACCAACCCGCCACCATGGCCCGCTTCAACCTCAACTCCCTCCCGGGGTTTCTTAGATCGGCCCCACCGGCGGCCGTCAGCATCATCCTCGTCCTCATCTTGATCAACGTCCTCGTCTGGATCGCCGCCGGCATAATTCTCCACTTCCACCCAGCCCTGATCGGCCCGGCCGCCCTCTCCTACGCCCTAGGGCTCCGCCACGCGCTCGATGCCGACCACATCTCGGCCATCGACCTCATGACCCGTCGCCTTATTGCCTCGGGCCAGCGGCCCGTCACAGTTGGCACCTTCTTCTCGCTTGGCCACTCCACCATCGTTGTCATCACGTGCATCGTCGTCGCCGCCACCAGTGGCGCCCTGCGCGACCGCTTCGACGACTTCACCCGCGTAGGCAACATCATCGGCACCAGCGTCAGCGCTGCGTTCCTGCTACTACTTAGCGCAGGCAACGGCTGGGTGCTCTACCGCCTCGTCTGTCGCCTTCGCGAGACCTTGGCCGAGCGGGGTCGGCGGGGGGCTGCTCCGGGCCGGGGCGATGAGGATCCAAATGAGGACGCGGCTGGGACCGCGGCTGGGTTGGGTTTGGATGGGGTGGGGTTTTTGTCTAGGGTTTTCCGGAGGCTCTTTGACGTGATTGACCGGCCGTGGAAAATGTTCCCGCTCGGCGTCATGTTTGGCCTCGGTTTCGACACGAGCTCCGAAATCGCAATTCTCGGTATTACGAGCTTGCAAGGTGCCGCTGGCACCAGTCTGTGGCTGATCCTTATCTTTCCCGTGCTTTTTACAGGCAAGTCGCCGTATCCCTCAACTCCGCAAGTGATTTTGCTCTCTAACAGGTACCAGCTGGAATGTGTATGGTTGACACCACCGATGGCGCCCTGATGATGGGCCTATACTCCTCCAAAGCTTTCTCCCGAGATCAAGTCGCAATCCTGTACTACTCCATCGTTCTTACTGGCATCACCGTCTTCATATCTGCCTTTATCGGCATGATCCAGGTCTTCTCTCTGATCCAGAACGTGGCTGATCCTCAAGGCCCTTTCTGGGACGGCGTTGGAGCCATCAGCGACAACTTTGACATTATCGGAGCCAGTATATGCGGGCTCTTCCTCGTCATCGGCATCGGCTCAGTTGTTGTGTACAGGCCGTGGCGGAGACGGATGGAGAGGCGGATGGAGGCACCACTTGTGGCGGACGCGGATAGCGAGGGAGGTTATACCAGCCCTGTTCGCTCGGACCCGAATGAAAGCCCATAATCAAGACTGGTGTTGACTTGCAGGCCGGTGATTCCTGTTCCATGACGCTGCTGGCCTTGGATCCCTTCATGGTTTCTGTTACGCGACCAGAAGGTATCTTTGAAGCTAGGCTTGATAGTCTGTGCTGGATTGTTGCAATCCAGGGAATAAAATCAGCTTGAGTCGTTTACCTAATGTAGCCATGGTGTGAGACAGTTGCTGGCGCAGATATTTGAGTCGGCGGATCAGTTGGTGGCTGCAGTGGGCTTGAAACAGTAAGCGATGTCCACATCAAATTGATAAAACAAAAACATGATCGCCAGGGGAAGTAACTCTTTAATTTTAGGAATTTAAGCGTAAATCCTGGAGATTTGCTTTGGCAGTGTATTGTTTCACCCCAGAAGTCTCCCCATATTCTCTTGGCATGTTTATGCTTATTGTAAGAGTCCTGCGCTGAAGGTCGTCGAGGTACGAATCAGGTGGATTGACAGTTTCAAATACCGCCAATATGTTTCTGTTTTGGGCGGCTGCCGATACACGACCCTGAAGGCGGGGAAAACACCAGTTGACAAGAGGTTCGCGAACTTGTTGTCAATATTTTCAGGGGGAAAAGTTAACCGCAGCCCCCTTTCACCATGCATAATTGTGTTATGCGTGGGCTTACACGTCCCAAGGATATAAGACCCCGAACCTCGACTATTTGCTCACTCGCTTTAGTTTCAACAATATCCAAAACATCTGTACCTTATTTTACACTTGTTCTATCTGTCTTCATTGCCTGGTGCAACTTCGATTCTATCACTGCTTAATTGGGTCCTTATTAACTTCTGATCCTACCTTCTCCCAAGAACCCGTTCCAATTCGCCAAGATGCAACTTTCTTCCGTCTTCCTTGTCTTGGCCACCATTATGTCAGTCACTCAGGCAGCCTCGCGTACGTATTAGTAACGTAGTGACTTTGGAGGGCTTCAATAGCGTCAAGCTGGGCTGACTGTCTCCTTTTTCCCCCAATCCTTTTAGTTCCCCTCGCCCAGGATGCAAGTGTTGGTGCTCTCGTCGCCCGGCAGGATGCAAGCAGCGATGGGCAGAGCAGAGTGACCACGAGGCAGGACAACTCCGCCAAGAAGAAGAACACCGGCAAGGCTTGTACTGTGGGCAAGCAAAAGGGCATCTGCGACAACGTCGGCTTCTGTTCGGTGTTTACTCCGCCCAACATCAATGAGCCTATTAAGCAGATCCCCTTTTGCCAGGAGCTTGCTTAGAGTCCTCGCAGTCGCATAGAAAAAGATCAGAATAACGATTACATTATGTCCAGCGAACTCTCATTGCCGGGACACCGGGCTGATGAGGCTAGCTATCAGGGATGCATCTGGCTGAATTTATAGCTGTTAACAATGAAAGCAATCTAAATTCCCAAAAAGCAGATGGGCCAATTCAAGACTTGCTCTGAATTGACACTCCTTGAAGAATGATCCCAGTTATAGACATACTATTTGGTAGACCGTATGTGGAAAAGAATATGAGACGACATCGGAAAGGCGCCGAAAATAATATCCAGATATGTATTAGTCACGAACTGGGTCTGGGTGTGATTCGTTCAGTTCGTAGAATTTGTATATTCTCAGGAAATCCACACTGCCGAAATAAGCCTCTGTAGAGTGATACGAGGATGAAGCCGCAGGAAACAGCTGAAGGTCCTGTCAGTAAGTCAGAGGTGTAACGCTGTGGTAAATCAAAATCATACCCGAAATGGCCTAGATGAATTTGTGTGCCAATCGAAAAGTAAGTGAGCTGCCCTCCCTGCATGGAATCCATTCAAAGGCACTACGGCCAGCAGCCACTGAAGACACCCTGAAATTACGTGTTTTGCCTCTGCTGGATACACATCTTTCTTCTACACTCTCCAAGGGCCGGATTGATGAATATTATTGCGAATGTAAATGCGCGTCCCGTAACCCCCTGAAACACAACTTTTTCATATTTCTTTCCTTCCCCGCAGCTTCAAATGTCGCCATGGAAGAATAAAAACATGTATTGCCTAGGTCTACCCAGAGGCTGGTACATATCTTGCTTGCAGGATTGGTAAACGACTCAGGGTGCCGCAAATTATAGAGTTTTGGCGTCCTTCTCAAGCAACCACTCACAGTTAACTATCCATCTACTTATCCATCTATCTACCTGCCTACTTACCAGTTTACCTACCTGTTTACCCTCTCGTTTACTTGCTCACCTATATCCTCCCTTATCTCCTCACTTTCCTGCTAACCTACCTTCCGGTCCATTTATTCGCCTACCTGCTCATCTTCTTCCCTACTTGCGTACGTATCCATGCTGTGTGTTCAAATATACCCATTTCACGGCTGATAAATACTCAGTACGGACGCAAACTGTGTATAGCAAATGTGACAGCGGACTATTTAAAGTGGATACTTGATAAGAACGCGCGAGAGTTTTACTACCTTAGTCATATTTCATGTTATTAATGTCTGCACCAACGGGTACTTGTAGAAATACCTTGTCTTGGCGAACCTCCAAGGAGCCAAGTGAGATATGCCCAACTAGAGAAAGCCGGCAGGAAGATGACCACTCGTTGCTGCTCCGTTGTGTATGGAACCGAAAACTGCAGCAAAGAATGTTGCAACCACAAGACCCCTAATCCAAGGCCACAAAAGATGGCCCAGTTAAATTGATTCCCATCTCAGCAGGTGCCCTCGAGCAGATGTTACGTAGCACCAGAGGTCCAGATTGGTGAGGCGGCGTCGGCATGCGAAGAGCTCCAAATGCGGGGAGACAACATCAAGATGCAAGACAGCAAAAGAGAGTAATGATTGTCGGACAAAGACAAAAGGGTTTTTTTAGGTTCACCACTAAGCCGACAAGGTGAGCGGGCAGCTAGCTCGGCGATCTTAATTGCGTTGGTTCCAAACCTGCGGGGTAAGACACCCGAACCAAAGCCAAGACAGCCATGAGTAGTTGGTAAGTGGTAACATGACACCCCTCCTAACTGGGCATGCCTCATGTAACATGCCCGTCTATAAAAACGGACATTGCCCCTACTCGTACCTGCGACGTCGGTCGAGCTTCAATCATGTGAAGCTAGTGAAGCAGTGCCCTTACTTGCGGACGAGAAATTCAACAGTCAACTAATCATGGCCAGCAGTAACGACGCCGCAGAGCAACAGAACAGACTATCGCCAACAGGCAATGGAGCCAACGCCCCGGCCACAGATACCGACTGTAGCACAGCTCCGACTCAGCCACCTGCAGCTGCGGCAGTACCCGGGGCCGTCTCCGCTCCCGAAATAATTGCCGAAAGCCCACGCGCTGCTTCGCCCGTGCAAGATGAGAAGCTAGCGGCCAACTTGAATGTCAAGGGCAAGGCAGGACATGCAGTTATTGATCAGCGTCAGACCATCCCGACAACAGGAAAAAGATGTCACACGACCAAGTGGGAATACATCACATTCTGCCTGTTTTGTAAGTTAACCTGCTCCGATTCTTTGTTGCCTTTGGCGACCATCTCCACTGACAGTCAAACAGACTTCTCCCTGAACGGCGCTCCCATTGGCAACAATGGCGGTGGTCTCCGGCAGGCCTTGGTCAACATGAAATACCCAGATGGCTATCTTACCTGGGGTGGCGAATACATCCCCATCAACGCCATGCTGCTGAGGGTGCAGGGAGTCATGTTCGCGGCGCAGCTGGTGACGCTGATGATACTCGGTCCCTACGCCGACTACGGAAACTGGCGGCCTTGGATCATGATTGTTGGCCAGGTCTTGCTCTACATTTGTCAATTCTCGCTATGTGCAATCAGTCAGCCAGATCAGTGGGAGGCGGCACAGGCTCTGTTTGTCGTCGGGTCCCTCGCGGCCAACGTGGTCAACAGTTTCTATGCCGCCACCTTCCCGTCCATTGTCCGGGATCTGCCCAAGCTAATCGAGAGCGAGGAGCGCGTCAAGGCCGGGACTGAGTCGCCCGAGAACCACAACAAGCTGGACGAGTATGAAAGGGCCAAGCTGTACAACCTCAACAATATGACGGGTTCGTATGTGGTGGCGGTGGTGTATGCCATCGCTGTTGGGATGGTATGTTAGGCCATGGCACGCAGTCTAGCCGCCGTTGAACCGTGCAGATGACTTTTGCCGATGCTAACTTTTCCATGACAGATTGCCGGCATTGGCTACTCGACAAACCAGCAAAAGATCACTTCCTTCCGTGCTGCTCTGGGATACTTTGGATTCATGACGATGGCATTCACTGTCCCATTCTTTATCCTCCACAAACATAGGCCAGGACAGCAGCTGCCATCAGGCACAGGTTGGCTCACGGCCGGGCCCAAGCAGGTATGGAGCGCGGCCAAGAGCGCAAAGAAGCTTAAGCAGGTGATGCTGTACCTGCTTGCATATTTCTTGCTCAACGAGACCTGGGGGACGTACTGGGCGGTCACCGGCATCATCCAAAACGACGTCATCCACTACAGCCCTTTGATGCTCAACGCCTTCAGCCTGACGGCCGACTTGTGTGGCGGGACGGGCCATCTCCTCCTGTTGATCCTGCAGAAGCGCTTCCGGTTCAGCGTCAAGCAGGGTGTCATGTTCGGGGCCGTCATGACTCTGATTCCACAGCTATGGGGAGGAATCGGGCGCTTCACCACCAAGGTCGGGTTCCACAACGAGTGGGAGTTTTGGCTGGTTCAGGTCTGGAACATCACGACGGCGGCCTGGGGTGGGTACAACGTGACCATGATCTCCGAGGTAGTGCCGGGGCCAAAGTCTTACATGTTTTTTGCCTTGTTTAACTGCGTCGGCAAGACTTCGGGCTTTGTGGGACCGTTTATCACGGCGGCAATCATCCAGGCCGACGGCGGGAAGAACAATGGCGCATACTGGTTCCTGCTCGGAACTGGGCTGTTGGGCTTGTTGACTCTGTACTTTGTGGATACGGATCAGGCAAAGATTGACAGTGCTGCATGTAAGTGCCTGGGAGATCTTGATGAGGAAAGTCAGCTTAACAAGTCACTAACGTTTATTGGGAACAGACTTGGCACGTGAAGCCGAAGAGATGTACTCTGAGGAGCAGAGGGCGGCCGCCAAACATAATCTGGAAGAGAGCTCGCCGGGCACCACAACGCCAATCACGGCTGCTGGCGTTTCCGCTGGCAAGATGCAGGATTCTGAAAAACCATCAACAGTCAATGTAGAGCAACCGACCGGCAAGGATGCGTGAAGCATGGAATAACTGCCGGACTACCCAAGACAAGCGTGCAGCGACGTTCGCATTCGTTTTGGCCTGATGGTTCAATTCAGTTCAGTTCAGTTCTTCGTGGCGTTGTGGCTAAACCTTAATTTGATCGAAAGAAACATGTCTTGTTTTAAACGATGTGCGGTTCAATTTGGACGGTTCGCTTCTAGACCTTGTCGTGATTGAGACTGACTCCATCTTTTCCAACATTTGGTGGACAAGCTTGCAAACAACCTTATTGCGCACGTACAATACAGTACAGTACAGCCCAAGGTACGACGTAGTGAGTGCAAGCTATCGGGGAAGTTTCCCCTCACAAGAATGAGGAGATGGCCAGGAATAGCACGCAATACAGGTACCCCGCATGAAACAAATCGCACAAGTTCAGACGTAAAACCCCGCACCTACAGCTGTTTGTTCAGTACGCCAACTCTTTGCTTGCCCAGGGAATTGTTCTAGCTAATTACTAGCGGCGTCGCCAGCCTGCGTTTGCATGATTGCTGCAGAAACTACGACCGAAAACCTTCACACTAGAAAGAGACAGAGAGAGAGAGAAAATAAAAATAAAAGATGACAATTCGCCTAGCCCGTGACGAGGAGCCGGCCGCCCCTGGCGCTGCCACCGTTGGCTACAGCCTCAAAGGCCACAAGCTACTCATGCTTGTGCCTGTGCCCTTTCTGCCTCCTCCAGAGTACCTGGAGCACTTGTCAAGAAGGTTCCCCGGCCTCGAGATCTTCACCCACGCTAGGGAGTGGGCCGATGGAAGCGCTCCGGCTCCGTCTGCAGACGACGGCTGGAGATGGGAGGACATTACCATTCTCATCACTGGCAGCGCTCTACCGGACAAGGAACAGGCAGTCAAGCTCCAATACGTGCAGCTGCTTAGTGCTGGCGCCAACCACATCCTGAAGCACCCGCTTTTCGCAGACACTGACATAACCTTTTGTACTGCGAACGGGGTTCACGGGCCACAGATCAGCGAATGGATCGTCGGCACACTTCTGTCGTTTGAACATCATTGTCGGTTCTGTTTCCGCGTGTGCTTGGGAGATCCTTGTTCCCGGGAAAGGAAGGTTTGATTACTGACACAAATGCCATATTTAACAGTGCCTCCTTTGTGGGATCAGCAAAAGGAATCCATCTGGGACAGAAAAGATGCTTACCAAAAAGTCACCGATTCTGTCGGGCGCAGATTGTAAGTTCTCGTCTTTTCCCCCTTGCCAAGATCCCAATTTGGACATCTCTTCATCTAACATGATGCCCTCAGAGGAGTTCTCGGTTATGGGAGCATCGGAAGACAGACAGCACGCCTCTGCAAGGCACTGGGAATGGATGTCCACGCATACACCCTCCACCCGCGAAACACGGCCGAGTCGCGTCGCGATACTTCCTACGCACCTCCAGGAACCGGAGACCCCGAAGGCTTGTTCCCCTCCAAGTGGTTCTCTGGAGGTAGCAAGCAAGATCTGCACCAGTTCCTCTCGTCTGGGCTTGATGTGCTCGTCATCTCGACACCACTGACCGACAAGACCACTCATCTCCTTGGGGCAGAGGAGTTTGAAATCCTCAGCCAGCGTGGAACTTTTGTTTCCAACATTGCTCGAGGCCCTATCATCGACACCGATTCGCTCTTGGACGCGCTGAACACAGGAAAGATTCGTGGTGCGGCGCTGGACGTGACTGACCCTGAACCACTGCCAAAGGATCATGCTCTGTGGAAGGCCAAGAATGTGATGATAACACCCCACCTGAGCGCGGCCTCCAGCTCATATGGCAAAAGAATCCTAAACATTCTGGACGGAAATTTGGAGAGGTTGAGCCAGGGAAAAACACTGATGAACCGAGTCAGCCGGAAGGACGGCTATTAGTTTGGATCGATAAGAAAATTAATGACACAAACTCAGGACCCTGAAGGAAAAGACCCTGCATGTTACTGCCGGTTCCGCTGTGGGGTGACAATTGAGAAGGAAAACTCGAGAAAACATCATCATGTTCAATTCGTGTGTGCAGTTGAACCCATGACGCTACCCCAAGATTCGTCGTGCCACTGGTGATGATGACGGGAAAGTGGGGACTCGCAAGTCAGCCAAGGCTTGTCCAAGATTCTCGGCCCCCCAAAACCCCTGTCCCGAAGGAACTTGGAGATCCATTTTGTCCCACATTTAACGTCACTTGGTGACGCAACAAATCGCCATAATGCCATTGCCATCACCTCAACGAGGAGGAAAAACATGGAATACGGCGGCGATGCGAGTGGCGATCCTTTGATGTCTGATTTACGAGGTGAGATGTCAGCCGGAACTCGGAAAGCGGTTTGCGTTGATGTGCACAAAGTCCTTCTACAGTATCTTGCTGGTCCACGCCTGGAACAGCTCCGGATTCTGGACCTGATCCTGGCTGGGGACTGTGATGTCACCGATTTACTCAGTAGATTTTACAGGCTTGATGTGATGGCGACTGAACATATAAGTGGCAGCACTTGTTACTCGCCGAATTCTGATACTGCACTCTCAACATGCACAACCAAACCTAATAACAATAACAAGATACCTAATTGTTTAGCGATATTACTTGCTTCAGCTTCGTCTTTGCTCACACAGCCCCAACTACACCACAACAAAGAAACAAACCAAAAAAAGAAATCTTCAACATGGGTCTCGGAACCAAGATCAAGACTGCTCTGCACGGCGACAGCCACTCGCACTCCCGCACCGGCTCGGCTTCTTCCTACGAGGATGGCCGTCTCCCCGGCTCATTCCCGTCAGATGGTACCAACAACAACAACACCACCACAACCAAGCCAAGCACCACCACCAACGGCTTAAACTCAACAACCAAGACCAACGATCTCAACACAAACTCCTCTACCCTCAAGAAGGGTGGACGCCACACCAAGACGGACTCGGGAGTTGACTTTGCAGACGGTCCGGGCCACAGCAAGGATGTCCACAGCAACGACTTGACTGGTGGTGACTACCAGCGCCCTGTCAGCCGCGAGGGTGGCATTGGCAACATTGACAACCACACGTCATCCACCAAGAAGTACGACCCTTACTGGGGTAACATCAAGCAGAGCGGCTACGAGCGTGATCTGCCACACCGCCCAGGAAACCAGGTTGACCGTGATCTGAACAACACTCGCGACGGCATGGCCCACGACAATGTCCGCTCGAGCAATGCAGGCCCTCACTCCAGCAACATGATGAACAAGGCTGACCCGCGCGTCGACTCTGATCTCGACAACCGTGGTGTCAACGGAGGATACAACAGCACTACCGGCAACACCCACAACTCGCGAGGCGGAATGCTCGACGTCGCGAACGGAAACAACTACAACTCCAACTCTCGCGGCGGAATGCTCGATGTCGCTAACGGAAACAACTACAACTCCACCTCGCGCGGCGGAATGCTTGACGGCACCACCGGCACTCAGGGTCTGGGCTCTACCAACCAAGGACCCCACAACTCCAACATGCTCAACAAGGCCGACCCCCGCGTGGACTCGGACGTTGACCACCGCGCTACCAACAACTACGGTTCCAACACCACCGGCTACGGTTCTAACACCACCGGCTACGGTTCCAACATGACGGGCAACGGAACCGGCCGGGACATGCACGGCATAAACCTCACCACCCACGGCGGCAACAACGACATCAACGGCGCCACAGGCCGCCGCTCCGACCTCCACAACGTCGGCCTGGCCCACCCCAACGAGCCCGTCCTGGGCGAGCACCACGACGACCGTCTGCGCGCCCGCGACAACGGCTACAGCCCCGTCAACGGCGGCCTGGGCGGCAGCAAGCCCCACCACGCGTCGCTGGCGGACCGCCACCACCAGGAGGACCTTCGCGACGCGGGCCTCTACAACGACCGCGACAGCTACGGCAGCCGCGAGGGCTACAGCCGGAACGGCGGCGCCAACACGACCGACAGCAACGGCAACGTCATGTACGGCCGGAGCGCCAGCACGCGCAACTCGCCCCAGCGCGGCAGCTTTGGCCACGGCATCGGCGGACCCCAGCAGCAGCAGCAGCAGCACAACGACTCCAACTCGTCGCACTTTGTGCCCAGGGTCATGCACACCTGCACCAACTGCGGGACTGACAACGATATCAGCCGCTACTTCCGCTCGGATGTTTCATACCGCCTGGGCTAGAGAGATTATGATGCTATGGATCCGTTTTCCTTTTGTTTTGTTTTGCGCAAAATTGGAGCGGTATTTTTTTTCCAGCGATTTCCTAAAGATTGTATCATAGTAATATGGAAGAACGTTACAATACAAGTAATTCTAGTCATATGTTAATTATTCAAAGTGACAGTATGTGTATATCTGGGGCGTTCTTAGCAAGCAGGCGCTTTTAGTAGTTAGCAGTTACATTTGCTGTGCACCGTCCGCGCCCGAACTATATGCTTAGTAGCCGCGAAAATGGGTACTTTTAAACAAACAGCATGTCTACGTATAGGTAGGTACCAGGTCTGGATGAGGTTTAGTGTCTGCGTTTGTATCAATCCTGGGTCGGATCTGAAAATGACTGTGAACTACTAAAAGGGGCTGCTTCATAAGAACGCCCTATAATTTTCTGCACTTTTTTGTAGCAGAAGGGAAGGATTTTGGCAGCAAAGATTAAATTAAATCGCTCTAGCTTTGCAAATTTCGTCGTTCTCCTCGCGTCCCCTTCCAACTATCCTCATTTACAGGATCAACATGTCAAAGCCTTACAAAATTTACCCACGCACATCCCGACATTAAGCTCCCTGCGCAACTGCAAGTATTCCTCCGCCGCAAAGACCTCTTCCACCCGCAGGGCCATGATCTGCTCCCATCGTGCCGATCGAAATAGGCCAAGAGCCACGCTCCATATGCTCCACGAACTCGTCAAGGTTAGCGAGAGTGAACTTGTCACTGCATCCAAGCTTTGCATAGTAGTTGCTGTAGTCGTGGCAAGGTCCCTCGGTCTTCTTAAGCTTGTCTACAAGGTCGATAAAAGTCTCAATCATCCTGGCAAAGTTGTGAATACTGTTGGTATGTGGAAGCGGGGAGAGGTTAGAAAGACGAATAGAAACGAACAAAGAGGAAGAAGATGAAAAAGTGAGAGAAGGCCGAGTTTTCTGGTCAGACAAGACTGGAAAGGTGCGGCAATTTGGTATAGTTTTGTTGTGAGATCGTGCCTGCCGAACATCGTGAGCTTATCCTAGACGTACCCGCCATTGTGGGACGCCAAACTATCACAAGGACATGTCGAATGGCCGAACAGTCCACCCAAGATCCAAGAACAAGGAGATGAAGAACGTTGCGGCGATGTCGAATCAACCGTAGATACAAAAGGTTGAAAATTGATTCGAAATCCAAGCAAGGGGATATGGTGAGTGACGTTGTGATAATCGTTGGATCAACAAGAAGATTGTAAAAATTGATCCAGCATCAGCGCATCGGAGACAGAGGCACCGACGATATCCCAAAGATGGTCAAGTCAATAGAGAAGAAAAAGAAGAAGAAAAATTGATCCGACATTCAAACAAGGAAAGCGATGGACAAGATTGAAGATAGTGGCAAGTTGTTAGAAAGAATTGCCGCCATATTCAATCGTCGTCCAGGAAGAACGGGAGAAAGTTGCAACTTGGTGGCCAACAGGTATCCCGTACCAATAAACGCAGGAGCAGATGCAACGACATTATCACGTTGCTCCCTTATATGATATACTGCGCTAATTGGAGGTGATGGGCCAGCACTTGAGACAGGTAATAACGCACACCACGAATGGGCAGGAGAGCCCTGTATTGGAGTGAGACAGCGCCATCTCCATAGCTTGTACAGCAGCACCGCTTTCGGTAAAGTGGCATCCTCTCAATTTTGTAGCACTATGACAGCCTAAGGATACAACCGCAGCTTCAACACGCCTCGCAAGAACAGAAGAAAACAAATATCAGCAATGCGCTGAGTGTGCTCCAGGTTTTTTTTTGTTGCAAATGGAGAACATTATCAATTATTGAAAAGGCGATTGTCGAAAGC
>JAVHJQ010002800.1:0-12784 GCA_031306095.1 Pyricularia sp. CD86 | reverse complement strand
GAACAGGGGGTACGCAACGTTACTATAAAATCGGTGGCTGCATAGAAAAAAAAACATAACTCATACATAGTTTGTCATTTCTATAGAATCACTAATTATGCAGATTTGGAGTATCTTTGTCGAGTTATTTAGCAAAGCCAGTGAAAAAGCTAAAATTTGTCATTTCAATTCAACAAAGATTGTCTCGAGCAACTTAACATTCGGATAGCACCGGGAAGTGGCGATAAAGCAGCAAGCCGCTTGAACTTTGGCTGAATTTTGTATATGGTTCTAGTGCGTGTGAAGCAACAGCCACGGAGGTGTGGTTCTGCGTATTTGATCATTGTCAGGCTTTTAGAGTTGAAAGCAGCCCGCTATTCTTCCTCTTCCTCTTAAAAACCTGCCCAGGCTGGCTCTTGATAAACTAAGCTTTTTACATACCAATCACAAATATTTACCTCCAACCCCTATATCAAACACCCACGTCACCCAGCCTGTATATCTCTCCGGCCCGGATCCAACAAAAGACCTACACATCCCATATATACGGCTATCTCTGCTTGAAGAATACAAGACCTGTGAAACCGTCGATCATCAATAGGCTTTTTTGTTTTGCTACCCCAATGGATAGCAACATGGACTTGATCGACACTTTCATGGACCAAGAGTCCGAAAGTTGCCAACTCCAGCCATTACTCGAGCCCATCACACGTTCCCTAGCCAGACCACCTAATGTGCAGGCCGACAGAGACACTGAAAACGTAGAGCCAGCTCCGCCTTCGTTCGAGGAGTCACAGGCAGCGGCAGCGAGAGCAGAAGAAACACCTTTACTTTCCAACTTCACCTACCTGGCCTTCCACGGAGCTCTTGGTAGGCCTCAAATCTGGGGGGAAAAAACTTTTCGTATCAGGAAAACCAGCTCGTCCAAGAACTAGTATCAGCCACTTGGACCAAAGGCATCGACATTGAACGCCCGGTAGACGACACACTCAACTCGAAGCTCCGCGACTATAACCCTACCTTGTTGCATAACCAAGAGTTGTGGCCGATTCTAATTCTAGCTGTCTTCAAAATCTTGTCAAATAATGGATGGGCAGTGCAGGCTGCATTACCCGTGATCAGGGGTTTCTGGCAAACATGCGAGCCTTTTTTTTCATTATCCTTTCTTCATCCTACTGGCCACTGCCAGCAGCGCAAAAGTTCTAGGGTCTAACACTATACATATGGTAAAATGGAAGGTACGGACGCAAATTATTTTAAAAAGGAACAGTCAGTATCATCAATATCGTGGTCTAACTGGATCCTCGTGTCTTTTGACAAGGAGAAGAGCGAACAGCCGAAATTCTTCGGAGACTTTCCCCCGGGTTTCGTACGAGAGCTGAGGAATGTCTTTCTTAACGTGGGGGAAGTTCGGCTTTTCAATCTCAGCGGCAAGACGATAATCCTCAAGGTGTAGGCCCTTGATAATACCGTGGGTGGGGTACGGAAGATGATTCTTGCCGTACTTGAGTTTATGGAGACGTTCGGCTTCTCTGTTTACTCAAACTTCGAGGTGCAGCTTATCACATGGGGACGTGAACAGTTGGGTTTTTGTCGCAGACGAAGTTTAGCTCCTAATCGTCCTATCACGCATTCAGGCCCAACTAAGCTGATGCTCTCTCCTGCTTGTCAAATCAATATATGTAATAAAACATACCTTTATAAACGCCTTTTCCAATCCCATCGCCTCGTATCCAGATAGTTTGACAACCTATTCCGGCCCTGTACTAACATATGATGGGAAAAAAATGCTGATCGCTCAAAGTATACACATCTGGCTACCCACCCTGGTCCTTAGGTACCTGGGCAAGCAGCTGGGAACATGCCATCTATCTCGACTTGCTGAATTATACTAGCAATCAAATATACATTTGATCTTTCTATCGTGAGCATGGCCAACCCCTCCCATCCCCCCGGGAACCACCTTACCGATGCCAGACCGGCTGCCCCTGGACCCACCCCTTCTGCCGACAGCAGATCATGACGTCCGTCTCCCTCCCCTCCTGTCCACACGTCATGTCCATGCTGGTGTAGACGCTGAAACCAAACGCCTCCATGCACTCGAGTACCCTGATGATCATCATGCGCGTTGTGACGGTGGCCTGACCGTCTGGGGCCCACGGGTAGCCGTGAAGGTGTATCTTGAGCCTGTCGCCGGCGAACTCGTGACGCTTGAGCGTGCCCGTGGCTTGAAAGACCTGCATAAGTCCCGAGGCGAGCTCCGGCGGCAGGTCGCCGATGACCTTGGTTTTGCTGTACGTGTCGAACGACATGATTATCCAGTCGCAGGGTGGCGGTGGCGGTGATTGCCTTCTGAAGAACAAAGCATCTGCATGGTCAAGTTTAAAAGTTAGTTTATAGAGTTTCTGTGGCATGATCAGAGAGAAAGATAAAGTTAAGCACGGAAAAGAAACCCCCCCTCTTAACTGACCTTTGTCATATTCCTTGTTGCTCATATCCAAAGTCGTCTGCAAAACCCACCCCATGTCGAACAGCACATTGATGATGCGCAATATCAGGCGCCGCGAGTTGTCATCTCCATTGAACTGGCCCGACGAGAACGGCCACCCCCGGCACTTTATCTCGGTCGCACCGCCGTACGGGCGCACGTCCTTGATGCCCTCTGGCCAGACGCGGGTCACCACTTGGCGCACCGCGTTGACCTCGTCCAGCGGAAAGTTGATGAGCCGGATGCGGTCAAACATGTTCAGGGTGACGCAGGCGAACTGTGAGCGGAACACCGGCGCCGAGGACGAAGACGCTGCCGCCGCCGCCGGTGGTGTGATTGTTGCCGCACGCGCCGCCTGTGACTCCTGGAACGATGGCGGCGGCTGTAGGTGCTGCTGCTCGGGCTGCCATGGTCCCTTGGTGGGGTCGGAAGATGACGGCACTGTTGCAGCGGATCCTTGCGATGATGGCTCGCCTTGTGACAGAGGTCGTGGTGGTTGGGGGCTTGTGCGCCCGTGGCTGGAGAAGGAATTCCAAGAGTGTCTAGACTTTTTTTCGTCGGCCATGCTGGGCCGTTTTCTGCGCTTGATGCTAAAATATTGTTGTTGTCTAAGAAACCTTGAATGTCGTGGTCCCAGCGCCTAGGTAGGTACCTCCCGTCTCTACCTAGGTTCTGTCGGCCTGCGTTAATTTGTTTTTCTTGTTTTTATTCCACAATCGGCCAGACTGAGTCGCGAGTTTTGAGATTTGCTCGTGGGTAGGTAGTCAAAGTAAACGGCGCTCACTCAGGTCTTGAATAAATAAATGAAAAATACGCGTACTCGTGTGCTGGCTGCCCAATCGGCGTGGAACCAAGAGGATCAACCAAGGATCAATTGAGGTGACAAAGCCAGTGGCATATAGCCCACCCCCCGAACCAGTAAACGAACCAGTGGCAAGCGATGCTGGTTGCACCGCCCACCACCTACCCCGTTCATGGCAAACGCAATCACTGGAGAGCTTGATCTGTTCAGCCGCTGATCTGCATACATACAAAGTAGGTAAGCTGACCGTCCTGACTGCATCGCACTAGGCACCAAGTGGCTGGGGCTTGGTATTGTACTGTATAACAAAAAAAAAACCAGGACTTCGTCTATCCATGTGGCTGTGTTAGTTGGATTCGCTCTCTCTTGCCGTCAGTTCAGGACCACAGCTCCACTGTCGCTGTGATGCCCCGCTGTGCCCGACAGGGCTGCCCCGCGATTTAGCTGGCACAGGCGAATGGGCTTCACGACTTCTCAGTGCCAATGACCGTACAGTCAAAGCCAACCCAAATGGTGATTTTTGAATAGACACCCTGGGTGAGCAGGTAGGCAAATAAGTTGTTCATTAGAGAAGTAGGCTGCAGTCAGTTTTGATACGAACTAACTGAGAATGACTGGTGAACATTGGTAATGATTGCTTTTCAAATCAGCCCTCATTCCTAGGCTACCTGAGCAATCTAAAGTACATATTGGCAGCCAACAATTTGACAATAGAGCAACCTTCTTAACCACAACTTCATCCCTTCATTATTGCCAAGAATCAACTCTTCATACAGCCATTTAACTTCCATAGCGGAAAGGGTTTTACAGGTTGCCCATCTACCTAGACAGATGAGTATTTTTTTTTTAAACAGTCGAAGTGATTGCAGCCCAACCCACAACTGTTTCGCAAAAGGGTCAAAAACCAAACTGTACAAGAGTGGCCCATGAACAGCGACACCAATGAAGCCGACAAAGCTAGTATTTCGGCCTTCCGCTAGATGAACGTGATGTTGCTGTCCCGGAAGAAATCGATCATGTCAGGGTCCATCTCGTTGACCCACTCTGGCTCTGTCGTCTGGGGAGGACTGGCGACCACAATTGTGTCGTCCATAATCTCGTCTTCAACATGCCCTTCGGGAGTAGGAATCGAGTTCTGACCCAAGTCAAGCTCATGGTCTAGCTTGTAGATCTCACTTTCCGGCTCGTCTGTCAGAATGTATGAACTTCCAGGCAAGCTTGATTCCTCAGGTGTATCGGTATGAGCAATGTCCGGAGAAGAGCGCAAACCTAGCATCCGTGACGCCTCTTGGAGCTTCTTTCGGTCTTCCTTCGAGATACCTCCAGAGACAGTGATCCCTAGCATAGGCTCGGGTGTCAAGGTAACATCCATTCCGCCTTCCTTGAAAGGTCCTTGGGTAGCCTGAACCGCTTTGCTGGGGTCTGGATACTCGAAATTGTCAAAGTCAAAATGCTCCGGTTGGCCCCAATCCTCTGGATGACGGCCCAGTCGGCCTCGATACTTCAAGGGCACCACTGTAAGATCATGATCATCACCATCACCAGTGCCCTCAGCCTCGTTGGATGACGACGCGCTGTCGTCTTGAGACAAGTCAATGACATGTGCCTTTTGTATTTGATATGAGGTTGGTGCTATATACTTCTGGGCTATTTTGCCTGAAGTAACAGAGGCGACTGATTCCCCAAGCATTTTCTGCGACTCGGCTTCTTTGGAAGCCTTCGGCCGCTTGGTTGGAGGCATGGAGCTGCTGAGTGCGCTCTTTGCTGTCGATAACCTAGGGCTCCTAGCACCGGTCTTGGCCTGTTCCTCGCCCTCCAACTTTCTTTTTTTGCTGGCGACTCCGATGTTTGCCCTTATTTTAGGCTTCGGCTTCTTCTCAAGTCCTTCATGGCAACAATTGTGTTTACACGGCTGTCCAGTCTTGGTGAGAGCGAACTCGGCACAGGTGTGGTTACATTTCCATCTCCCGTTGGGGAGCCGCACCGGTTCGTGCACTGTCTGCTCCGGAGAGGTCGCCTTGTTCGATTTTGCAATGTATTCGACTGAAGGCAAGTCATCATCATCATCATCATCATCATCCTCCATGGCGTCGTCTCCACGAGACCTTTTAGAAGGGCGCGACGTGTGCTCCACTTGCTCCAACACCTGAAGAAGATCATCATCTTCCAAGCCATCCTCGTCAATCTCGATGGGCTCAGTGAAATTATTGCCAGCATTGCTCTTTTTGGCTGGTTTGGCAGCTGTGTTTTGCAGCGAACTTTTGACAGACGTGGGGGTTTGAAGGGTGCGATGGGCAGTCTTCGAGACGCCGAGCCCAACCAAACCCTCACAGTTGAAGTGGCAAGAGATGGCAGTTTCTCCGCTGTTCAATTGCGCCGAGAAATTCAGTCTCACTCCGTCGCCTTTGGCCTTCCAGTCTCGTCCACGCCAAAAGCAGACCAGCCGCTTTTCCGAGGTCTCGGCTAGGAAGGTGAGATAGCCAACCCTGCCACCTGGTAAGGGACCGCCGCTATCCAGACGCTGACATGTCAGTTTTGCCTCAACTGTAACCACTGCATGGTCACCTTCACTGGGCTGACTCGAGTTAGATGTCTTAGAGAGCTTGAGTTCGAGGCCCAACTTGGGGAACATCTTCATGGTGTCCATGAGATTCTTGCCAAAGGGGGGTTTTCGGGTAAGGAAGTTCTCAATTGCCATGTAGTCTGCTCCCAACAGCGACGACATGCTTGTAATGCCGTGAGCAGTAAGCTTGCGCATGGAGACTGGACCTATACCAGGGACTTGGAGTAGCTGCGATGGCAAACCTTCCCACCCGCCCGCAATGACTGACCGCAGGAGCTCCATCGCATTCTTGACAGTCTCAGAATCTCTCTCTGCACCTTTGCAATCGATAACGCAGCGTAAAAGACACTTCATGCGGTCGAGAACCTGCCGCTTTGTGATGTTATACTGATTCTTCGACACAGCACTGCCATTATCTGATTTGGGTGATGGAAACTCGCCACCACCAAGGTAAATCTGGATGATGATAAAAACCTTTTGCCAAGCCTCGGTGATGTCTTTCGCCTTGACTTTGCTTCGCATGAACGGGGATTCATTCAGGGTCCGGTAAAGAGCCTTTTCGTTTGACTTGATATATAAATCTTTGAACTCTTCAGCTTTTGCCAATGTCATGAGCTATGACGTGGGAGGTTGTTAGTTTGTACCACATATGCTAGCAACGAGGTACGTTGGAGACTTACAAGTTCAAAAATACTTGTCCCAGATGGCATGCCAAGGATCATCTTCATGGTTTCAAAGCGAATCATATAAGCCGACATTGCCCGCCCAGCTGGTGAGCACTCAAGAACGTCGTTAGATGATCTAACCAAATTTGCTTCCTGCAACAGATTGATGTCTCGCTCGCAGATATCTTCGATGGATCTGTCAACGTGAAATTCCTGCAATTTCTCCTGATCGGGAGATTGAGCGTCCAGTTTGTAATGCGACGGGTTAGAGTGGAGTCTGACACCGAAAAAGGTTCCTTTCAGCCAGTCCTTGGCAGAATCGAGGCTTCTGATGGCGCCAAGACATATCTCCGAGTTCAGATGCTGAATCAGGTTGTTATGTAAAGTACTCTCGAGAACCTGTGTCCCTGACGCCATGGCCACGTATCTTGCTTTGGTTTCTGACCTAGTCAGGATGATGGCGACAGCACTGGTGTCGAATTGCGGCCGGCCAGCTCGCCCAAGCATCTGCATCACTTCCAAGTCAGGATACTCGAGGAGCTTACCATCTTGGTAGCCAATAGTCCCTTTGAGGATCACGGTGTGGCAGGGCAGGTTGACTCCCACAGACAAGGTAGAAGTGCAACAAATGACGTGGAGTTGTCCTTCGAGGTATGCATCTTCCACAGCCAACCGATCTTGCTGCTCCAGACCGGCGTGATGGAAAGCAATACCCTGCCGCATGACTTGCTGGAGTCCTTCATTGGTGACATTCACTCTCTGCTTAGGTCCAGGCCAGGGCTTCTCGTCGTCTGTGACAGACATCCACATTTGACTCAGCTTCTTGGCGGTCAGCTCGCATGACTTTCGCGTGAAGCAAAAGACAATGATGGGTTTCTTCTGGCTGTGTTTGTTTATCACCTCACACAGCTTCGCATCTAGCTGGGACTCGAACTGAAAGGCGTTTCCTGAACAATGCAAACCATAAACATGCTTCTGTAGCCTGACGGGGCGAAAGTCTTCACCAAAAGTCTCAAGCCTGGCCGGCTGGTGGCTCTTGGTACTTCCGCGGCCCAGCCACTTCGCGACGTCCTCACTGTTGAGCACAGTAGCGCTCAGAGCAACAACCCTGACGTCGGATCCTTGGGTCTTCATGCGACATACCAATGCTTCCAGAGTAGCTCCACGAATGTCCTTGAGGAAGTGTACCTCGTCAATCAACATTAGCTGAACGAGGTCTAGGAGCTTGCGATAATCTCCCCATCTCCTCGTGATTGAGTCCAACTTTTCCGGAGTGGTGACAATTATCTGAGAAGCTCTCACACGAGACATATCAGTGCTGAAGGTGTCTCCTGTGAGTTCGGCACAAGCCAAGTTCAAGTGCCTAAACTTGCTTTCCCAGTCCCGCGACCTCTCCGAGCAAAGAGCTTTTGTGGGGGCGACGTAAATAACCTTGAAATTTTGATCAGTCTTCTGAGAAAGGAGTTTGCAGATGGCTAGCTCGAAGATAGCTGTCTTTCCACTTCCGGTGGGGGCAGAGACGACGACGTTATCATTTGTTTCGTAGACAGATGCAAATGATTTGGATTGTACGGCGTTGAAGAGTTCGAAAGGGAAAATGGCTCTGAGTCTATCGGGTAGGACATCTCTGGGGTTGATCAGGTGGACGCCATTGGCGATTGGGGGAGCATGTCCTAGGTCGAGGTGACGTACGGTCTGCTCTTTCTGTGGGGGTGGCGTAGAAGGCTGTGCAGGCCTGTGGAGGTCTTTGGGTATGTGTACACTCGTCGCAGGGTGGCCGTGTGGACGCTCACTTAATCTTGTTGTCGGGCTAGATATGGCGGGGCTTGATGAGCTGCTTAACGTAGATTGGTGTCCTTGAAATCAATGCGTCAGACTGATGTATATTTACCGCTTAGGCATCAGAAAACATACCAGTTCGTGGAATAAAGGTCACGTTCGAGAACTGCTCGGAGGGACCTTGAGATTGCAGTATTCGCTGTCGTAGTGACGGAAAGGGGAAACCAGAGCTCGAAGACTCTGGAGTAGGTAGCTGTTTGTTGAACAGTGCGTCTTGATATTGTTGAGTGCCTACAGGAGGAGCCCAGGGTTGCTCTGGATGAGAATGGCCGGAAGCCGAATGCCTGGAGAGAGAGTTGGGATCAGGGGAGGGGCGTTCGTTGGCAAAATCCAGTGGCTGATATCTCGAACTCGACAAAGGTACCTCCACGGTGGATGGGAGTGTGTGATCTTGCAAAGATGATCGGCCAAGGAGAGGCGGAGAGGGATTGAGGAGCTGTAGATCTAAGGTAACAGAGAAAATGGTGGTTAGCCGCCAGCTATGTCAAGATAAGCTCGAGGCTGTCTCGGTGAAGAAGAGGTCTCACCAAAAGTATCAAGGCCCATACGGGCTGATTGTGCCTGATAGATGTTGAAAATCGGCGGCGGCTGATTTGTTAGGCCTGAGTAGAGCGTGGGAGGATTCCTTGATGGGTGCTGAGAAATTCCACCACTGTAGGTAGCTGGAGTCACATCTCCGCCGTAGGCGAGACTCTGCCGAAGTCCAAGGCCGTTTTCGGGATCTGCGTTGTCATGACCGCCCATCTGGCTGGAGAATAGGTTGGTCGACCTGTCTCGACCTGTACTCATTGCTGGGGCAATTCTTTGCTGGATGGAAGAAAGTACAGAGAGAGTGGGAGGGGCAAAAGGCCTGAAGGTAAGAGAAACACCATAAGCAGGAGAAAGGATGTAGATCAGGTCAGAAGGAATGAAGACAAGATGTATGAGGACAACGTGTTTGTCTGATTGAACACGCCTGTTGTGCTGGTTGGTGAGCGCGAACTGGTGGATGGTGGGGGGTTTTTGTCGCAGCAGAAGGCAGTTGAGGCAGGTGGCGGAAAAAAAAAGAACGCGGGGATCGCGCATCTTAGGCACCCATTATTTCATTCTGAGCATTGCTGATGATAGTAGCTATAGTTTCTGCACCTTCCTTGCGTGGTTGTGCGGGCTGCCAAACGTTCCTTCCGGAAGAAGGGTATCTATGATGGATGTGCTCCTGGCAATAGGAGCTCACCACGTGATCCAAACGACATGATACCTTGGTTGTTCAGGTAAGGTAGGTCTCAGAGGAACAACTTGAGTAGGTATTGATAAAGAGGTTTTATAATTCTCAGAGAGTGGGTAAGTAATTTTGTTGTTGAACTCGGGCCAATCTTTTCGTACCAGCCCTAGCGCCTTTGATCGTTCCTCGATGGATCTCTGGCCTGCACACACTGCCCATTCCTCAAAGTATCAAGCTTAGCGTGTCCCTCGTTCTACTTTGATCCAGGAAAGAGTCTTTAGGTCATTCGACCATCTCACAACTAAATAAGCTCGATGAGCTCCTGTGCTCAGAGACGTCTTATGTCCTCCAGATGCTACTTAACCAGACTCAAGAGCCAGACCTGTAGCCCTACTGATATCTTGATGTCATGCAGTATCATAACCCCTTCTAACCCTATCCCCTCCTAAGACGTAGCTGGTATGTCAAGAGCCACAGCTTGACTGACCACAAATTCCAGCCGCTCATGCTACCATTCCCATGATCGGGTCTAGACTTGATGAGCCCTCGTCCTCGTTGTGAATCCACCTCGACACTGTGCCACAAAACATAATGGCCCGGAATATTCACAGCCGGGTTATATCTCAAGCAAGAGCTATGCCAATAAAACAAAAAGCCTTTCTGGGTCACTTCCAATGTTTTTAAACGCCTGCCTCCTGAATCGCCAATGATTCCCCAAAATCTGATGATATATCCTATGGAGATCGTCGCGTCGCCATATACGAAGTGAGTTGATGTATAAGAAAAAAGAAGAAAAAGCCACCGCCTGCATGATGCAGAAAAAAATACTTTTGAAGTCTCATCAATCGTCGCGGTTCTTGCCTCGGGCAGAGGGTACCCTGTTATGGTGCCGCAAGGGTGAGGCAGGACGCGATGTCGACAAGCCCATTGCCTTGACGGTATCTAGTGGGTCCAGACGCTTCTCGTCGATCGAAGTCGGCTGAGGGGTCCTATCAATCGTCGTCTTTTCAAAGCTGACGATGCTAATTGGTGGCGGGCGGGTGCGCTTGCGGTCGGGGCCGCTGTAGAGGTACGTCGCCAGGATGACGAGGAAAGTCCCTAGCAAGAACTGTAGAAGCTCATTAGAATCCTATATATAAATGATCGAAAGTGAGTGACCTCTTTTCCGGGGGTGTTGAGAACAAAAAGAACAATGGGTCGAGTACGGATGCCCCTTGTTTGACATGTAGTTCTGTAGTGAGAAAAAGGTTAAAAAAAAGCCTTACCGCCAAATTGACGTTAACGTTGAAGAACCAAACGCTGAACAAAAAGCTAATCACAATGCTGATGCTAGTCGCAAAGTTCTTAGCAATGTTGTCGGCATAGTTGATGCACAGACTAGCCAGCACGCCCCCGGCGGCCTGCAGCACCACGGCCGTCCACACGACCCAGTTATAGCCGTCGAGAGGGCCGTGCTTGATAATATCAGCGCCATCCTTGCCAATGACAAGCAGCAGAGCTGGGAAAAGCGAATAGAAGGACAGCTGCACGTTGCGAGTCCACACCGAGACGGGCGTGGCCGAATCCTTCAGAACCTTCTCAAAGTAAACTCCAGTCAAGCCAGACACGGCCGCAGCAACCAGCACGGCGCCCAGACCAATTGAGTAGTTCATGATGGGCGTGGTGTCCAGGTCCTCCTTAATGCCCTGGTATGTGGCCGATCGCTTCACTATGGTGCCAATAACACCATCCTCGTGGAAATCGTCCAAAGCGCGTTTGGTGAGCTCTCTCGCGACCTCTGCTGCGCCGTTGGCGAGCTGACCAAGTTCGTGGACTGAGCGAGGGAAAAAATGATCGCTGAAATCATGGATAATGAGTCTCGAGTCCTCGGCGCTCGAAGAGGGCAAAGACACGATCGAGACGCCGATAGTCAAAATGACCAACGAGACCCACTTCTTTGCAGACAAAGATCGACCCAACATAACAACCGTGAAGAAGGCAGTCGTAAGGATCTGCCAAGATAATATCAGCATCGGCATCGGCATCGACATCCGCCTCGGCAGTCTAAGCCGCGTTGCTGTTGCCAGGCGCGTCGGACTTGAAGCCCCGAACAGACTTTGGCTTTGATGAATTGCAAATCGGACACTTTACATACCTTGAGTTGGTACAGAATTTGGAAATGTATTGGGTCCAAATTGCCCACGGCCACGTAGACCAGAGTGTTCTGCAGCGTGTATAGGGCCGCTGGGATAATGAGCTTCCACCCATCTCCAGAGAACACCGAGTTGTACAGCTGTTCGAACAGCACTGTAGCCGGAGTCTGGGGCGCCAAGCTGCGCGAGTGCTCGAGGAGAGCAAAAGTAAGGCTGATGGCAAGTTTTATGATCTCATTAAGAAAGACTGCGGTCGAGGTAAAGTAGCGGTGGTCGCCGTCTGGTGGCATGATTCGCGAGTAGTGCATTATCTAGATATCCATGATGCGCTTCGGTCAGCTTCTCGTCGATTGCAAAAACACAGAGTCTCCGATTGGAATCGTATGTAGGGGAGGAAGCGCGTACGAGGATCAAGGCCGAGTTTTGAAATGTGAGCTACATGATCGAGTAAAGACACCAGGTTAGCCACAAGAAACGAGCAAGGCCAATGGCCCGAAAAGGGTTGCGCTTCTCACCGTAATCAGCGACACCTGCTTCATCGGCATCCCAAAAAGGGCTGGGCCCTTGATCGCGGGGGCTGTCGCCTCCAGTAAGACCATGGTGACGATTTGAAGAAGTCGATGCGGGTTGGGCGACTTTGGTTGTGAAGCGTTTGAGCGATGGGAATGCGGCCGGCAAGCCGGGGCACAGTTGGTTTAAATAAATCAATTCGCCGGCGCGCGGTACTCTCGAAAGCAAAAGTTGCCAGTTTGTATTTGCTATTTCTGATCGGCGACTCTGGGCGTTTGGTGAAGTTGTTCGCAGAGTCGGTGAGTGTGCAAGCCAACTTTTTTTTCTTCCCCCTTTGGTTCTGACTGGCAAATGGCGGGCAGAAAATGGGGGTTGCGCAAGTCGCGCTGTAATTGCCAAAATTCAACCGTGCCAGAAAAAACCCGCCGTCACGGTCCACCAAAGATGCCACACGTCACTCCTCGCCTACCCCTGACCGATAGTCCCAATGAGCGTCCGGGGAAGCAGCCCTGAATTAAGGCAAGTCATGAATTGTGGACAACAACCGAAGGACCAAACCAAGCAAGAAAACTGTCAGGGATGCAGCTTTTTGTACTATACAATTG
>JAVHJQ010002797.1:0-14333 GCA_031306095.1 Pyricularia sp. CD86 | reverse complement strand
GTGCTGAGCCTTCCACCCACCACGGGTAAGTGTTGGCACTGGGTGGGTAGTCTTGTCCGTCTCAACCCTGACGCTGCCAGGGCCGATGGAAAGGTTTGGGAAAAGATGATAGGACGCAAAGAAGAAAAAAAAAAAGAAAGAAAAAAGGCGGACAAGACGGCCGAGGATGGTCCCTGAATTTACTTTACTACCCTTAGGACCGGTCATTGACGTTCTGGAATCCGAGTCTGCAACCCGGGGGCTCCAGTCATCTAAACACGGACCGGCTTTGAAAGCCAAAAATAGCCCAGAGGGTTGTTGGATTACCGTGGTCCAGACCCGAGAAAGCTACCCAATAAAATACTACTTCCGGGTGTGTGGCGCCCCTGGTCGGCCGATTGATCCGCCTCCGCTCGCTTACAATAACACGGATGGGAAAGCTGTGGGAAAAAAAAACCGGTCTCGGGGGTGGCGGGACACGAGATACTGTAACGGTCAAACGGTGTCAATCCTGATATTTTTTACCCCCTTGTTCTTTCTTGTAAGGGATGTTGTTCTAGAGCGTGGGAGACGTCGGCTCCGGTTGGGTTTTTTGTGGGCGGTGACTTGTATTTTTAGTGGCAGTGCCGGCGGCTTGGAGGTTTACGACGTACGATTCCTGACTGGTTTTGCAGTGATTACATGACACGGCGGTGATTATGGATTATGTATAGTCTAATTTTTTTTATGCTTGGGGCGCGCTTTGGGCGCTTGGCCTGCTTATACTATAGGAACTTTTTTGTTACAGTAATCACTGCATGTCTGTAGTGGCATGCTGTGACATGTTGGTTAATTGAACGACCTGAAAATGCTTTTGACTTTGGCTTTGACTTTGGCCAAGATATCTCTGCAGCAATTGTACGCACGAGTTTAGCGGCGCATCGGAGCTTCCCCGTCCCAACACGCCAGTGGTTAGGCGATAGACAAGCAAAACAAGATTGGACTGGACTGGTCGACCATCTGCTGTTGAAACGTGGATAGAGGTTCGTGTTTGTAGAAAGTCGAACCAGAATGAACCGATTGACCAGTTTCCTTGGAGCTTTTCGGTCAGGATTAGGTCTTTGTCGATATTGCAATCCAGCTGCTTCGCCTCAGTTTAATTCCAGGGCATCCGGATCATGGTTCCTTGAGGTCCGGGCAAGATTTTCTTTCGTTTTTGGAAGCGAGAGGCCGTTCACCGTTGGACGGATAGACAGCCGCCCAGGCCCGCGGCAATCTGTGGCTTTCGATGCCAAGCCGCCCAGGAAAGGGGCAGGTCCACTGATGACGAAATTAACGCCCCCACCATGGGTCCAATCGTGTAAAATTTCGGTAGGGCGACGCACCCCCACGGGTTGTGGGATTGTTAAATGGAAAGGCTATGGAGCAAGGATGGAGTACTGTACAGTATCGCTTGTACGCTCCCAAGAGCTCTGTAGGGAATCCATTCATCATCATACTATGCAATTCACTTGTTGCCAATGGTGATTTTTCCCCCCCTTCGTGTCCCGTCAAAGTTCCACTCGGTCCGATACCATCTCGATTGCTTGCATCGCTTGTCTAACGCTTGTGTTTAGGGCTTGTGCTGTACATGTACATACTGTACGCGCTGTTTTCACGGTGCGATATTTCGGCTGAATTTGACAATCCCATTCGCTTGTTTTGAGTCTACTGCATACGACAACACAAACGCCTAGACTTTCAGGAGCAGGCGTTCGTTGCATCAAAATGCTTGGTCAATGGGGGGCCACAAGAGGAAAGAAAAAAAAGAGAGAAAGATGATAGGATACACAGGCTAAGAAACAAAAAAAAAAAAAACCAAGACGGACAAGATGACGTGGGTCCAAAAGACCTTGGAAGATGGCAAACAAGGGCCATAGTCAGCAATTCAGCTGTAACCGCCAACTGATAATGACAAGACGGAGGAACCACAAATGTTTTCCCTGGTTTCTGACCCGACCCTCGCCATTTTGGTCAACAATTCTCCACTGGAAATGCAGGAGATATCTGGATCACAACGTGAGAGACACGGTATTGGAGACTGAGTACTTGGAAAGGATCTGCATCCAAGCTGATAAAGGGTTTACACGTACCTCCTTTTTTCTCCATTTTCCATTGCTCGTTCTGGTAAAGTTACCGGTTGGCGTTTGTCTCGACTGTTCTGATCCTTTTTTTTTATTACCCGACTTATCCGGCTTGATCCCTTCTGATCGCTGATCAGAACTGTCACTCGTTTTGTTGTCAAGATCCGTCAGTTCCTGCAAGGTTTTGGCTTGCACTGCTTTGCAATTTGTTTTCCTCTGATGCCTTTCAGTCTTTTTAGTATTTGATCGATCGAGGGGTCTAGAATTTGGTTTTCTTTGTCACCCTCTTTTTTTTTATAACGCAACGAAACGGGGTATTAGCTCCTTTCAACCTTTCTGGCTTCTTGTTGTCGACGTCGCCATTTTCGACGACTAAAAGGGTATTACTGAGCAACTGCCTGGATCTGCTTACGCCCAGCACGACGGGCGCCTAGACAAATCAATCACCTGGCAGCTGCTCCATATTCTCGGCTCTCCACAAAATTTCCGACCGTCTGGGATACAACGCGTTTGTTGCGTGCGGCCCTCATCGCGTTTGGTCTGGTTTGTTCCTCACACATTACTCAGACGACTTGAACGGATGGGTTATCCCATCGACAGTTGGCAAACATGACCACACCAGATAGACAAAACACCTTCAATGAAAAGGTGATGGACCCGGACCGCCTGGCTCCTGATCAGGCTACACTTCACGAGGATGAATCAAGGGAATACACGAGCCGGTTGACAGATGATCTCGAACTTCTTCGGGCTGAGAGGCTCGTCACGACCCATGAGCAAGAGTCCCATTCAAGGACTTCGAGAGATCACCGCCGGCGAGCACCATCGCCAATCCCGGAAGATGCATTCAACGAGCAGGTAGACGAAAAGGAACAGCATGCCGGTCCGGCTCAGAGCCAGGAGCCACCGACGCTGGCCAACAAGGCTTGGATCAAGATTAAAAAGTTCCCCCGAGTGATCCGCTACCTCGTCTACTGGATGCCCGTGGCCGCAATTCTGATGGCTCCCATCCTCGTCGATAAACTTGCCTTGGATAATGAACAACCCCTCGTAGGAGGCAACGGGGGCGTCAAGCTCTACTGGTTCGGCATCTGGCTCCAGATCCTCTGGGGCACACTTTGGGCCTCGCGGTTCATATGCGCCATCATGCCGTACCTGTTCAAGTGGTGTGCCAAGATGGTCGGTTCCAACAACCACAAGAAGTGGTTAGACGTCGGCAGAGGCCTCGAGCTGCACACGGCACTATTTATATGGATGTTGTCTGTGCTCGTCTCGTATGGGCCGACTCTAGACATGGGCAGGCCGGAAGATAAGCCTTACGTCGCCTGGATCGACGTCGTTTTCAAGGTCATCATTGCGCTATTTGTGCTCGCCACGCTCAACTTTATCGTAAAGATCTTGATCCAGTGGATCGCCAACTCGTTCCACCGCCGCACGTACGCCTACCGGATCGAGGCCAACAAGCGAGACATACAATACCTCGTCTCGCTTTACACGTACTCGCGAACCATGATCGAGCAGGAGGAAGAATGGAGCCCCAACGGCCAAAGCCCCACGGCCGGGGCGAGGACGCCCATGCAGGCGCTGCAGAGGAACGCCCGAGACGCCTTCACCCGCGTCGGAAACGTCGCCAACAGGGTCGCTGGTGACTTCACCGGTCGCAAGATCCTGGGCGAGAACCACCCGCAGAAGGTGGTGGCCGAGCTGTTGCGTTCCACTCCCACCAGCTTCACTCTGGGCAGGCTGATCTTCCGCACTTTCGTGACGCCCGGAAACGAGACGTTGACGCTTGAGGACTTCCAGAAGGTCTTTGATAACACCGAAGACGCCGAGGCGTGTCTGGGCGTCTTCGACAAGGACCTCAACGGTGACGTGTCGATGCAGGAGCTGGAGCTGGTCTGTAACGAGATTCACCTCGAGAAGAAGGCCATCGCTGCGTCCCTCAAGGATCTGGACTCGGTCATCAAGAAGCTCGACAAGGTCTTCATGTTCATCGTCCTGGTCATCGCCATTATTGTCTTTGTCTCCATCATCTCGGGCTCCGCTGCGGCTGCTCTTGGGTCGGCAGGTACTACGATTTTGGGTCTGGCGTGGATGCTGCAGGCGACGGCGCAGGAGTTCCTCCAGTCCATCATCTTCGTCTTTGTCAAGCACCCGTTCGACGTTGGAGACCGCGTGCGCGTATATGGCAACACGGGTGATATGATGACAGGTGATGACTACTACGTCCAGGAGATCTCGCTGCTCTACACCGAGTTCAAGAAGATGCAGGGTCACGTCGTGCAGGCGCCCAACTCTCTGCTCAACAACCTCTTCATCCTCAACCAGCGACGATCCAACGGCCTCGCCGACCCGATCGTCCTCAAGGTCCGATTTGGTACGACCAACGAGGTCATCGAGGAGCTGCGCGACCGCATGACCGACTTTGTCCTGGAGAACAAGCGCGACTACGGCCCTCGCATCATCACCGAGGTCAGCACCATCGACGAGGTGTACTCGGTCACGCTAAGCTTCGTCTTCTTCCACAAGTCCAGCTTCCAGAACGAGCTGCTTCGTCTGCAGCGCCACAACCGCTTCGCCGGCGAGCTGATGCGCCAGATGGCCCTGCTGGGTATCGAAGGCCCGAGGAAGCAGCAGCCCGGTGGTACCAAGGATCTGCCCTTCTACTGGACCAGCGTCCCGCCGCCAGCGTTTGAGCCGGCCACCACTTACGTCACGCCGAGGCCGGAGCAGCCGCAGAGCCGGCCGAGCCAGGATGGGACAGCCACCAGCCCCGTCGTACCCTTCCCATCCCTGAGCGTCCACGCGTCAGACCAAGAACGTCAGCAGCAGCTGCGAGAGCAGCACCAACAATCCCAACAGCAGTCGACGGCCGTGGCGTCCGGGGCGAACTCGTCGACGACCTCTGTCCGGCGCCGCCGTGGGCCATCCGTGGTGATAGATCACGGCCCGGACATGTTCCAGGACGTCTACGGAAGCCGACGCCACGACACTAGCGCCCAGCTCGCAAGACTGCAGAGCATCCGCGCGGCGGAACACACGATCCAGCCGTCGATGCACTCGCCTTCGTCGCCGGGCATCGAGCGCACCGCCACGCTCGGCAGCCTCCACAGCCTCGGCCAGCACCCATCGCGGAGGTTTTGGTCGAGGCGGGAGACGATACAGGAGCGGGACGGAGGAGAGGGCGAGGAAAGGCCCATCGTGGGCAGCCCTAGCCCGCCGCCGCCTGGGGCGAGTGCCAACAAGTTGAGCAGCGCGGAGAGGATGGTGTGAAAGTGTTGTGGTATGACAAAGGGGACAGAGTAAAGGGGGGAAGAAAGAAAAAAAAAAGAAAAACAAGAACAAAACAGAATCTGTTAGAATAGAATGAAACTAGACCGGGGGCATTGACGACATTCTCCTTTGTATAATCCTTGTGGTAATATCTAGTGTTATTACGACAACTTTCAATACCATTTTTTTCAATTTGAAAAGAGCCTTCTTTATCCTAACAAAAAAGGGAAATAACACTTATCTCTTTCTCAACCAAGGGTGCGTCTTTCTTCGCTACTGTAGCCACTTCAAACCACCGCCGAGCCCTTGTCGCTCAGCTTGTCACTGCGCACCTCGGTAACAACCGTCTTGGACCTGCGCCTCCTCGAGACCAGAAACACCACGCCGCCAACCAAGCCCGCGACAGCGAGCGCAATCAGCGCCCCGACAACGCCAGCTACGGCGTTGGACATGCCCGACCAGCCGCCGCCCTGCGAGGTGGCAACACTCCCACCGTCGCCGTTGAACGCCGCGCAAAACGCCATCTTGCTCTCGCACACCCCGCACCACTCTGCCGTCGTGGCGATGGACCTACCCTCCATCTCGCGCGAAAACCGCCCCCAAGGCAGCGTCTCCTCGCCGGACCCGAACAGCGGGAAGGCGGCAAAGGCGCCGTCGGTGCCGTTGCGGAAGAGGAAGCGCACGCGCAGCGAATCCTCCGCCGGGAAGGCAGCGCTGTCGTCGTCGTCGTTGCTGAACAGCTCAAACGCCATGGTGGAGGCGTAGTCTGGCAGACCGAAGAAGTCGTCCGACAGGCTGGTCAGGCCCGCGACGCCAAAGAAGGACTGGAATGTGTCGTAGCTGCCCGCCAGCAGCGAGAACTTGAGCGCGGCCTTGGTGGCCACGGTCTGCTTGAGCTGGCGCAGCAGGCCCGCGGCAAGGGTGCGGCCGTGGATGTTGCGGGCGGGCTGCGACGCGTTGAAGTTGTAGCCGAACTCGGCCGAGTCGGCCAGCGTGCGGAGCTGCTGCAGGTCCTGGCCCGAGACGTTGCGGGCCGGCGACGAGCCGTTGTGGATGCGCGCCGCGTTGATCAGGTCGTAGATGTCGTATACGTTGCGGTACGTCATGTCCTCGCGCTTCAGGTCGTAGACGTCGCCCGCCAGGACGTCGTAGAACTTCCCGTAAAAGTCCCTAGTCGCCCGGTCCGTCTGGGCAAACTGCTCGCTCTGGAAGAAGGACTTGGCGGCCGCGGCGTTGGTCGGGCAGCCGTCGTCGCCCTTGATCCACACGGCGTCGGGCGAGTCGGCGCTCTTGCCGTGGAGCAAGATGTACTGGTAGCCGTCGAGCGGGGACACGCTCCTGCTGCCGTTGTTGAGCGTCGTGCTGGCCACAGAGTCGTCGACGCGCCCGATCAGCGGCGGGTACAGGCCCTGCAGGAAGGCCGTGGCCGTGTTGAGCAGGATGCTCTGGTCGGGGGCGCTGGCGTAGACCTGGCCCGGGACGTACTTGTCCGGGGAGATGCCAGCAATGTGCTGCGGGGAGCTGAAGGTCAGGTACCGGCTGCGGTAGGCGCTGCCGACCTGGAAGTTTTGCTGTGCCCCCAGGTCGGTCAGCATCTGGGAGCCGTAGTGCTTGGTGGTGCCTGTGTTTTCGTGCTTTATGAGCAGCTTGAACTATACCATTGGGATTGGAATGGGTACTAGAGGTTGTGCTCACGGTCGCCATGTCGGCTGTAGACGACAACGCCATGAATGGTCTCTGCCAAGGCGCTGCTGGCGAGCGTTGCCAGTGTTGCGAGGGTGATGGTCGAATGCATGGCTATCCTTTTTGACCTGTGTTGATGTCTAGAGTATGTAGACCGGGTAGGTGTCGACTCTTTGAGAGGAAATTTGAATGATAATGCCCAGTTTCCTTAAATCACCAACCAAGCCCGATTAGTCGAAAAAAAGTCACTTCACTCTACTATGCATTCCCACGGGGCTCCCCTCCTTCTATATCTCCGTTCACGGACTGTTCTCCACCAACTCCATGCTCCACGGCGATACAGTAGCTGCATTTCCATGGACGAGACTATCCATTGGGTTCTTGGCGTACATTAGTATGACCGCATTTCGACCATCCAAGGACAATCAAACGCCCCCCACACTGAGTAAGCGTATTGGCCTTAATTCTGCAGTACTACCTGCCGGTTGTCGGTGACATACTCGTGTATTCTCTGCATGCCGTCTCCTCTTATCGGCACCCGCCCGATACCCTTCGGACCAGGATCTCGGGTAGGATCTCGGATGGCAGTTCCGAATTACTCTGTCCGAGTCTATAAAAGTGTAGTCTCAAGCACCCCGAAATGCCCTCGCAACAGCCAGTCCAATCACCGGAAACGACATGATGACGTCGTGCAGCCCATGCTTGAGTATGTGCTCCCTCACCACGCCCCTCGCCGTCTCGTGAGAAGCCACCCAGCCGCCCGCGCCCAAAGCCCGCCTGGTCGCCCCCTTCTCCCTATCCAGCTCCTCGAACGAGACGCCACCGCCCCCGGTCCTGGCCGCATCCACGGCTGCGTGGTAGAGGTGCTCGCTGTGCGACCAGGGTATGTCGTAGTCGTCCTCGGCGTGCATTATATCGATGTGATACCTCCGGCCCGGCGGCCCGCCACCGCCCTCCTCCTCGGCCGTCCGGACGAGGGCTGCAAGCTTCTCTCTGCTTCGCCACTTGGCCTTGATGAACTTGTTCAGCAGCGCCAGCAGCCGCGGGAAGCGCGCGACGGGACTGAGGAGCGGGATCGTCCCCGCTACACGGTACGTGGCCGTCAGGAGCTCAACGTCTGCAAAGGGGGCGACGAGGACCATGCCCTTGAAAAACACGGGATCAGTCGGCCTCAAGGCGAGGTGATGGGCCAGGGATATGGCGACCGCGGTGCCCAGTGACTGGCCGAAGAGGACGATCCGCGAGGGCGGGATACCTGCCGTGTTTGCAGCCCATGAAGCTAGCGTCAAGGCATCAGTGAGTAAGCCGGCTTCCGAAGGGGTGCCACTGCTGGAGCCGAAGCCTCGGTAGTCGATGGCAACAACGTGAATCTTGGACGGCGACGCGGCCGAGATGGCACGGTAGCAGGGTGGGCGGAAACCCGACGCGAGAGTGCCGGCCGCGCCGTGGAAGTAGAGCACAAGCAGAGCCTCGGGGTCGTCGCGCAGTAGTCGGAATGACAGACGAGTGGTGATGTCAGGAGCGATTCCCTCGGGCTCCTTGACGAGTTCATGCTCATGTTGCTCATAAAGGCCCAGCGGCAAGATGTGCCAAGCATGCAGAGTCTCTCCATCTGGCGTTTTGAGGGTAAAGGGAGCCACTTGGTTGTGAAGGAAGCCCCATTGCTCAGGAATCGATACATTCTTGAACCATGTCAGCGTGACGGCGTTTAGATAGATGACCTGATTTTGGCAGGCGGGTATCGTGAGGAGGGCAACAAAGGCAATGTATGATCCCAGGGCGCCCGCCAGGACGTACAAAGTCGTCCAAAGAGGCGAAAGATCCATTGTTGAGGATATGTAAAGAAGTCGTTGAAATTTACAACATTATGAATGCAACTGATATTTTTTTGTTTTTGTTTTTTATTGCGTGAGAGATATGCAGATAGTAGACTGTCAGTCAGTGAAACTTGTGGACAATCCAATCCCCCTGCCTCCAGTTGTGGATAAATTGAACTGCGAAATTGGCCCATGGGCGGTTAACGACTGCAAGGTGTTGTTGGTTTCTGCTGTCTTGGCGTGTACTGGGTTGTCTGGGCCCCTGTAGGGCCCCCCCGGTTGGCATCTTGATTCAGGCCTCGACAACCCCTGGGCGGGGACCAGAGCTGCTTGCTCCACATGGAAAAGCCAATGCTATCCTCGAAATAGGCGCCCGACTGAAGCGCAATCGTTGTCGACAATGGGTCTGCTATTTATACGCCGCTTAACACGCTTCATCGACCGTATGCTTGGGCTCTTCTCTGAGGCGCGATGGTCGAACTTGCATTGCATAACCGCCGCAAAAGATGTTGGCATGCCCTGATACTGGGAGGGCTTTTGAGCTACGCAAGCATCGATGTCTCGGCGGAACAGGAAGAGTCCTTTACAAATACTGCCGGCACTGCGCATAATCTATCATGAGTGAATTTCAAGGTGTTGTTGTGCTGCCTCTTTGAAAGAGGTATGCCATTTTGAGCCATGTATCCACTTCCCACACTCGCTGGCGCCATCGCCTTGGCGGCCACTCTCCCCCTAAGCTTCGCCATTCCAACCGAGATCCATCCCCGCCATGCCTCAACTTCCGCACTCATGAGCCACCAGATACCTGTCCAAGACGACGGTACCGTTTCTGGGTGGGTCGAAGAGCCAGCACTTCGCGGCACCTGGAAAATCGTGTGGACGTGCCTTGCCACGACCTTCCTGTGCGTGTGGACGCTGCTCTGCCTCAACGTCCCGGCACCCACCGACACGTGGTTCGTCCTCTTCCGCCGACGTCTGCTCTGGATGATCCTGGCCATTCTGGGTCCCGAGATTGTGCTCACATACGCTGCTGGCCAGTGGTCTCGGGCTCGGCACTCGCTCGCTGCCTTTCGAAACTCGGGGTACGAAGGGTGGACAATGCGACTGGCTTTTTTCGCAGACATGGGCGGCTTCGTGCTCGAGACGGCGCCAGATCCCGAAGACGACGACTCCAGAATCTCGTTCCCCCTCAACGCAAAGCAGCTGCACTGGCTGGTCGTCAACAAGCACGTCTCCTACCCCTTGACGACTTCAGAAGAAGTCAACGACAAGTCCAAGCAGGACCGCCTCGCCAAGCTCATCACCTCGATCCAGATAGGCTACCTCGTGGTGGAGTGCATCGCACGCGCGGCGCAGGGCCTCGTCCTGACGACGCTGGAGCTCAACACGCTTGCCATCGTCGTCTGCTCGCTCATGACCGCCTACACGTGGCTGCACAAGCCCGTTGACGTCCGACACCCGATACGGCTGTGTTCCCCGCACACGCTGGCCGAGATCACGGGCCGTCGACAGTGGGACACGACGCCGCTAGACTTTATCGACGAGAACGGGCCCGGCTGGGCCCTAAACGTCCAGCCCTTTATGCGCATGCCCGTCCTGCCCGCCGAGAGGCCCCTGCAGCGAATACCAAACGACCGCTTCCCCATGGACCCCTACGGCTCCCAGGAGTACCTGCTCTGCCTCGCGACCCTGGTGTTTACGGGGCTGCACCTCGCCGCTTGGGATTTCGAGTTTCCGTCCCGGGCCGAGCAAGTTCTCTGGCGTGTCTCGAGCCTCGTCCTCTTCCTCGTAACAGCCGCCTTTTGGGTCGCCGAGACGGCCGCTTCGTGGGCACGGCTTGGAAGATGGCGTCGCCTGTATCTTTTGATGGTTAATCCGCAGAAGCTGGCTATACTTGACTTGCACAACAGCAGGTATGAGGAGGAGAAAGCCACGCCGGCGCCGAGAAAGGCCATTGAGCTGCCACTTGCATGGGAATTCTGGACGATCGCACCTATAGCATTCTTATACGGGGTGGCTAGGTTGTATCAAGTGCTCGAAGGGTTTCTGCAGTTGAGACACGTGGACGCAACTGTGTTTGTACACATTACTTGGTCAATGTATTTCCCACACCTTTAGGCCGCCTCGAGGGCGGTTCTTGATAAATATCGTTAAATTCTTGAATAATATTTGCAGTAGTTTGAGAATTATACATGGTTTCTCTAACCAGTTGGCAGCCGTTCAAGATTTCCCACAACGGCCTTTCTCGGAAAGGCTCAGACATACGCAAGCGTGTTGTCGTCCAAGATCCTACCGACAACACCCAGAGCGGCCTCATTACCGGCGACAGATGGCCCACGAACGATGATCTGGGAGACGCATACCAGGTTAGTACATCAACCATCAACAGCAAATAAACCAAACAAGTACCAAAATTAACATACCTCGCCCTCAATCTTGTCATCCGTAGTCTTGTGCACCCCCTTATCCTTCAACATGATCTCGGTGCTCGTCATGGGCGGCCCAAAGTGCGAGCACCCCTTCTCGCCCTCATTCTCGCTGATCCTGTAGTCGTAAAAGTTCGTCTGGGCAATTGCACCTGCAACCTTGGGCGCAGTGAGAGCGTACACAATCCTCGCGCCAGTCAGGATCCTCAAGTCAGACAGTGCAGCCGATGACAGCGGCGGCGTTCCGGAACCGACACGCTCGGCCACAAAGATCAATCGCAACTTGCCCGGGGTGCGGCCGATTGCGGGACGGAGGCTATCATTCAATGCAGTCAACAGCGAAGCGGCAGGCATGATGCCATTCTGGAGACTGCGGGTCTGGATACCGTGCACCGTGCTTGCGATGAAAGACTTGAGAGAGTTGGCCGACTGGGCGCGGGTCTGGAGCAGCGCCTCGGGAGTGGCGACTATGACGGTCGGCGAGATGCCGCGGGTCGCTACCTGCAGGTCCCGTGACTGTGCCGCAACAGAGTTCAAGGCGACCGAGCTGTTGGAGAAGAGTGCCGCAAGAGTCAAGGTCAAAGTATAAACGTCCGAAAGTGGGGCAGCAGGTAGGAAAAGGTCCGAAGGGCCTAGACGCTGTGACGTCGGCACGGCAAAGATCTGAGCCGAGACAGCGGCAACGAGGTTTGCAGTCGTAAAACGGACCATCTCGCCAGCCTTGTTCTGCCAAAATACTGTCACGTCACGTGGGTCCTTCTGGCCTTCGGCTGGGGGCAGCTCCTTGCCAGCGTCCTGGGGAGCCTCGGCGATAAGGTCGTGCCACGTGGCGACATTGACGGAACCGCCCATCCCCTTAGGTACCTCATTCCAGTCGAGGTGGCGGTTGCCCTCGTCTACAACCCAAATCACGTTGCGGAGAGAGGGGTAGTTCTTGACGACAAGGTCAAAGGGGAAGGCGCCCGGAAGGGCAATAACAGTGTCTGCGGCCGAACGGCGAAGCATCGAGATGACGACATCCTCGGGTTGATCAACGGGCAAAATAATGGCCGTAAGGTTGTGGAAAGCGCAGGCAAAGAGAGCAGCGAGAAGCTCAACCGAGTTCGGGAGATAAATGGCGACACGGTTGCCGCCCTGGTCAAGGATGTGCTGGCCAATGATATTGATCTGACGAGTGACATTGTCTAGCATCCAAGGTGTTAGCAGAGTAAAAAAAAAACCCCCCCAAAAAACCTAGTGGTCCATTGTGCAGGCTTGTTCAAAGGTTATAGTAACAGTCCGCAACTTACCGAGGTTTTGTTCGTCCACCTTGTCACCATGGACAGTCAATAGCTTCCCCTTGCCGCCGGTATTACTTTCACCTTCGGGAACGCCAGCTACAGCACGCCTCCAAATGTCTCGCAGGTCACCATCCCGACCCTTGGCCCACTTGGAAGCACCGGGGTCTTTGACGTTGAGCCCGCTGTTTAGTGGCATGCCGTGTGGTGCTGCATGACAACGATAGACGGGGGATTCTCCGGGTTGCCGCACAGGTGAAGACTGTGCCTGTCGGGCCAGCAGCATCGGGTGGGTGTCCGGCTCCTTGCGGTTGAAGAGAGCCCATGTCCAGATGCCGAGGAGCAGGGTAAAAATTGTTGTCGTGTAGCCGTTCCATTGTCCGACGACATGGGAAAGGCGCTGGTCAATATCCCACATCCAGCTGTCGACACCCATCTTTGCGGACTTTGACTTGGTATAGCCGGCAGTTCCGATAGCTAAGAGGTGGGGGAAGCAGGTATCGTTTCGCTCACAGATCGGTTGCGGTCTTGTCGAAAGAAGATAGAAACAGGATTGATGAATTTCCCATGAGGTAGAAGGCCGGATCGTCGCAATGTATACGTGGATAATCGGGTTCGGAGCTTGTTTTGTCCCCGCTACACGAAATCCGGGTGTAAACTTCGGGCAAGTTTCAAGATGATGCAAGCGCTGGTGAGCGACGATGGGTGGGGTTGTAGAAGCTTATGTGGGTCGGATGCCGAGTAGTGGTTCTATTGCTTGCAAGCCCTTGGCATCTCCGAACAGGTGCGCAAGGTGAGGTAGGCTTGCTGGGTGGGTTAGGCAAGGTTAGGTGCCGAATTCAGCGCCACTGGATTGGACTACAATAACCATTCTAGCACGTCACAGGACCCTGACACCAAGTCAGCGACAAAACAAGCAAACATTTTAGAGTAATGATATCTTGAAACATGATGCAACTGATAGCTAGGAATAACTTAGAAGAAACAAACGTCTGCGTTGAAGGACAAATCGAGACTACCTACGTAGGTACCTAAGCTTCACTAGTTTTGTCACCCGCGACTGTGTCCTCATTCAGACTGGTTCAAAGTACTTCCATTTGTACCTACGGGACATTCGGGTCAACTCTGGTTTAGTTACTGTAGGTAGCTGGTCTGTGCTTGCATGAATGTCTGTAGGGGTCCCGTTGCCATTGTTGACTTTTCGGTCCAAAACTCCATCATTTCAATCCCGCCAAACAAAAACAACACCACGCGACAAAACACTGCCAACGTCCTAGGGGAGGAAGGAGCGCAAAACTCCGAGGGAAGCCTCGAGATTTACTAACATACAGCAGAATCAACAGTATCAACAGATTGTACTCTATTTTTGGTGTATTGTTTTTCACTGCTCATCCAACTTTCGGTCGCATTGTTCCCCAGTTCGCCAGACCGACCATCTTTTTAGCCCAGGCAACCACTCCCGGTTTTTTTCTCTCGTCGACATCCCGGTACACCATGTCATCCACCACCATCTCCAAAGGCTTTTCCAGCCTTACGCCGGTCGGCACTCCCAAGAAACAGACTCCGAGCCCGGCGGTCGACAGCCCTGGCAACTGGACCCATCCGCGCCTGGCCGAGATCACAAAGCGCCAGAAGCGCACAACCTTTACCGACAAGAACGCCCGCATAATCGCCTACAACGTCGCGGCGCTGGTTATTGTCCACCTCTTCAATTCGAACGCGACAGTGCAGAAGTACGAGCGGAGGTTGGTGGTCCTGCCCCCTATTATTTACAGC
>JAVHJQ010002795.1:1866-19030 GCA_031306095.1 Pyricularia sp. CD86 | reverse complement strand
TTTCCTTTCTTTTTCTTATTTATCGTTTGCTCCGTTTTCTTTTTTCTAACTCGATTTCCTTTTTTTTTTCTTTTTCTCTTTCTTAGATTTGGCAAAGGTTGGAAAAGTTGTTAGTTTCGTATCGCGGCTTCTCACAAAAGGGAAACATTCTGAGTCTTGAATTGGTTCCGATAATCGTTCTCGGTGAGATCTTCAAAACGGAGAGAAGATTTACTACCTTTCTTACGACAATATTGTTTCATTTTTAATATTGTGCGGCTACCTTTTTTTATTCTTATACCCAGGGATTTTCGTGTCGCAGTCTTGTCATTGCGTCCTTTTTTCAGTCTCGCTTTTCACATTCGGTTTCTTCCTCATATGGCTGGGCATTGTCCTCATTACCTATCGAGCTGGGTTGGCTATATGAGGCGTTTAGGGTTATTTTTTCCTTTTTTTCCAAGCGAGGCGCAATACGGTGTATTTTTACAAGCGAGCTTTTATAGAATTGATATTTTATGCTCAACATTACTATGCAAAATCTACATACATAGTCTAAATTCATGGTCTCCATGTTGTATGTTGACTGCACTCCGACGTCTCTCTTTGTAGTGGCATGTGACAGAGGTGACGTCAAGAGCCAGAATAAGAAAAGGGTAAGGAAAATAATACAACAGATGAAAGAAGAGCAAAGAAGACAACGAGTGGCAAAATAAACGGAACTCCGGCTTCTCGGTGTCAGACTCAAAACGGACAGAAGTAAGAAGTTGGCGAAGGAGGCAGGGATGTATAAGATTTGTTTTTTGATCAGCGTTGATTGGTTGGTTGCTTGGCTTATATCTACGTGCGTGCATGCCTGTCAATGACACTCGTCTCATGTCTTGTAGCTGCCATGTCAATGACAACATGTTAGTTGAGACGCAGCTGCAGATAAGCTCGAGAAGCAAAATAAACTTTTTTCAACGCCCCCGGTAGGTTTTCGAAGAAAAAAAAAAGAAAATGAAAAGAAAAGAAAGAAGTTTTCCCGTCCAAAATGCAAAGCAAAAGCAAGAAAGATATGGGAAAGATCATTGAACTTGTCCAAGGACTGGGATTTGTGCTGCTAGACAACCCCCCTCCTCCCCCCCAAACTCGTAGTCGAGCCCAAGTACATGGAGTTGGATTTGAAGAGTCGGGGTTCTGCCATTCGCATCTTTGCGGTTGTTCTATGTTGAAAAATCCTTGATATTTTCTTCGTGCCGGCTTGAAGTAACATCAAGTTCCATACCCTAGAGACCGTACATTAGCCCTCTACCCTTCAAGAGCCTGGCATTATGCCAAGATTTGTTATCTGCAGGAACTTCAACAGGTGCAGTGCCCATAACTTGACATTATTTGATCTAAAGTGATTGCTTGGAAATAGTCGTTGAGAATTTACAATAAGTAAACAACAAACTGGGTATCGGCTATGTACGAAAAGGGGCTAATCTAGAAAATAAAATGCAAGCACAACACCGTAAGAAATGACCCAGATACTCCTCCCCCTTGGGGGGGAAAAAAAAACTTGCCCGAGTTTCCCCCAAATCAAGTGTCTCCTGGAACAACAGCGTGCAAACAACTTTCCCTCCAGATCTCGTGCATGCATGCCGTTGCCAAAGATTAGCAAATACAGATGTGAGAAAAGAATAAGCCCAACCTATTAGAGAGGCAGCTATCAAAAGTGGCTGCCCACTGAACAAAGGCCGTCCTGGGGCTGGAGAAACCAGAACGCCTAGTCCGATTTAAACCCATAAACACCGAAACCACATTAAACGCCACGCATAACCCTCCCGAGTAAAAACCCCCCCAACAACCCAGAGGACTAAAAGAAAATTAACGCCAGAGGTCCTTCCGATCCTTCCTCTTGTCCAAGCCCGGTGAGGCCACCGGCCACTCGTTGCCGCAGGCGGGACTCTTGTACCCGATATTGTTCATGCTACCGGAACGACCATGCATGCCGGGCCTGTTGCCTCCGGGGGAGGGTGGCACGGCGAGAAAGCCACCGCCGCCGTCTCCCATAAAGACGCTCCTCCTCGCACCTGCCGTGGCACCCCAGCCGCCCCCGGAGCCGCTCGAGAGGCCGTACGAGCTGTGCGGCCGCGACGGCTCGCCGCCCTCCGCGTAGCCGCCTGACACCTTGACAAACGACCAGTCGAGCTCGTCGTCGCCCTTGGTGAAGACCTCGAGGGTTGCCAGCTGCTGCGCCGGCATCATGGCCGCAAAGGGGTTGTTGCTGCTGAACCGTGGGTTGTGGCCGGCGCCCGCGAACGGCTTCTGCGGCAGCGGCATCGTGTGTGCGCTCGGGTCCTGGAATGGGGCGCCGCCTCCCATCTTTGGTGTCAGGAAGCTGCGCGGCGATTGCATGTTAGATCCGAGCGAGGCATTGTTGGACCGACCCTCAGCAGTGCTGGGTCTGCGCATCGAGAAGCCGTCGGCGAATGTAGGGTGTGGCGGTGGAAGACCGAGGAGCGAGTCTGGGAAGTGGGCATCCCGGACGTAGACAGCACGCAGACTCGGCAAGGCTCCCGAGAGCAGGGAGCCGGAAAGGTAGTTGTAATATGATGAAGTCACGCCACTCATTCCGCTTGCGGTAGTATTTGGACCGCCAAAGGGACCCGGGCCCGATCCGACGGCGGTTATCTCGTAGTTGAGCGTGAGCAGCGAGTTGGAGCTCAGAGGTGGGATATCATGTGTTCCTGCGGCAGTGGGCAGCGAGGCGGAAACCTTTTCTATAACCGTGAGACTCTCAAGACCAGACGCAGCCGCCAGGACGCCGTGGAGCTGCCATGGCTTAACCCCGGTGCCCGAAAGGCTAAGGTTCTTGAGTCGGCTACGAGCGTCGCGGCGCGTCGACAGCCATTGTTTCAAGCCCTCTGCGCTAACGTTTGGAACATCCTTGAGAATAAACTCCTGCAGCGCAGGGAACGGCGGGACCATTTCGTTGTGAAGAAGTATCTCGTCTCCAAAGGTCATCGTTTCGGAAACCTTGAGCGCCTCGAGCTTGTGCAGCGCTCCCAAGACGTGTCTCAGCATCGCAGGGTCAACATTGATGCGGATCAGCTCCAGGACCTCAAGATTCGGCCAGATGTTGCCACTTGCAAGAGCCTGCAGGCTGCGCTCCGAGCCAGCCATATAAGTCATCTTGCGCAGCTGGTGACACCTCGCTTGGACCTCCATGCGAAGGGTCAGATATGTCGAATCGTCTGCAAATAGGCCCTCGGGAAGATCGACGTAGCGCAGGTTGGGCAACACGGCGATGGTACGGGCGAGGTCGGCTTGGCAAGACTCGCGCAGCATGTACGGCGTCTTGAAGTACTCAACAAGCTTGCCGAGCCGGGTCGGGTCCTCGCGAAGAGTGCGGCAAAGCAGCTTGAGGCGCGTCTGGGCCGTGTCTTCGGGCAGACCATTACGATCAAAGAATGAGCGGCGTTTGCGCAGGTCCGAAAGGTAGATCTCTCGCTCGCAGTAGTGCACCGAATCGATGCGAATGCTATGATAGCTGGAGGGGGGGTATGGCGGGTTAGCAAGCAAAGTATGTAGACAGAGAAGGTTGCACATGAGTGTTGGAAAGTAGTGAAGTGTACTTACAGTTGCCTAATAGCAGCCCTCCTCCACTGCTTTGAGACGGCAGCGCAATGCGCCAGGTCGCGTTGGTTGCAGAGCATGCACGCGTCATCCTCGCTGCTCTGCTCGCATGTCTCATACGTTTCGTCGCCTGTGTGCGGGCACACAAAGAAAAAGATGCGCTCCAGTATGGCATCAGGGAGACGCGCCAACAACCTACTGGATGTCATGCTGGCGGTGCTCTGAATCTGGCCGGCACCGTAGCCGGGCATGGCGCCCGGAACGCCGAGGAAACCGCCACCACCACCATGCTTGCCATTGCCGCCGCCGTGAGTGTAATGACTGTCGCTCTTGCGCTTATCCTTGCTGCGTTTGAAAAGACCCATATTGCGAAAGCGGTAGGTTATGCGGTTCATGATGGGCAAACGTCTCGGACACAAAGGCCAAAGGCGCCGCGGTGTAATTAATATTGTTCAGAATAATTGCCCCTGCAGAGTGGAGAGACAAAGAGAGTGGATGGCTGGGATGGCTGGCAGCCAAACCAGCAAGACAATCCTAGTGAGTCGAGTCGGACCGTTTTGGTGAGGTGAGAATTATTGAATTGGAGGCAGTAAATCATGCGTTTCTTCTTATTTTGTGTCTCGTTGTTTTTGAAATAAATCTCCACTTTGGTGAGGTGTTGGATCCCAGTGGACGTGGTTTCACCGTGAATGGTGGCAGGAATGGGTTTTCTTTTTTTGGGTTGTCTACCCTACCTCCTTTTTTTGGGTTCTTTCTTTCTTTCTCTCTTTAGTTTTCTTTCACCTTGTTCGTTCCCTCGGAGGACGGAAGAGCAAGAATCAAGCGACCTAAGCTCGAGCTTTCATAGCCGTTGGAAAGCTTGGATGGTCGTATTTCAAGAGTAGGTAATTAAAAATAGGGGAGAATGAAGAAGACCCTTAGAAGATGCCTGGCATCGGTGCTTTCTTAGTTTGAGTTCCGGCGCGTGCAAGGTCTTATGTGGCGTGCCGTGGCGTGAAGTGCGTCGTCCGATCCCGCCTTCTTGAGGTAGGTAGGTGTGCACGCGCAACCTGGGTCTGCGTCGTCGATCTCTTTGATTTGGGGGACCTTGTTGTGTGTGCGCGGTAAAGCCACCAAAGCAAGACGGTGTGGGTGTCACCACGTAATTAACTTCCTTGTCGCACGTGTACACAAATTCGTTTGTATGTCTGAGTTTTGAAAGAAAACCAGAGATAAAACTTTAAAAAAAGAACAACGGAAGAAGATGAAGAGAGCCAAAAGTCCTGTTTCCCCCCGGATTGTGCGGATGAACCTGTTGCCCAAAATAACGGCAGCGAAAATGGATGAAGGCTGAGTGAGTCGCCGTAAGGACTGGGCAAGTCTGTTTGTAGGTAAAAATATTGGCAACTGACGGGGAATATGGTACAATTGAGTACAGTAAGTTGAGATCTCTTGGCTGCTTGTTTCGTCTGCATGGACCCCAAACAAGAAGTCGGGGAATATGTCAACAGCCTGGGAAAGGATTCGCTTGCTGTCCTCGCAAATAACAAAGGTTGCACAACTCAAGGCTCAACCTAGCGACAGTAAGCTGGGTCGTCGTTTAAGTTGAAAAGAGGGTTAGAACATTATGGGTGCGCAACCGTCGTGAAAGGCAAAGAAAAAAAAATAAAAAAAAATAAGAAATAGGAAGATTAAGGTATGGAATGCTCTTAGCCAAGGTCTGGCAATGTTTGCCGATTTCAATTGGAGCCTACCGCTCTCCTTGCCTGACCCGCAAAGCCCGAGAATCTGCAAAGCAGGGCCTATTGGACCAAAAAAGTCCGGCGAAAGCGACCCCCCTTGGCGCACCTAAAAATTACACACACACACGACCACACGATGGCACACAGCAAGGCGATCACAGCCCTTTCGCGCCCTGTTTCCACCGTTTCCCCCTCCACTACCACTTACATCACAGCGGTTTGGTGCGGGGAGGAGACTTTAATCTCCACCTCTGCGCAAACGGACCTGACCACTGATTGGCTTTCCAACAATGAAATATCCATTGCTGTGCCTGGGGATCCCTGGATGCCAGTTTGTGTTCTTGGCTGCATATGGTCTTTTTTTTTCTCTGTCGTTCAATTCTGTCAAGTCAGACAAAGGATGACAAGAAGCGGGGGTGAGTTCGAAACAATCCAAACCACCACGTACAGGGCTTGAAAAAAAAGCCCAAACCAGCCGGGCTGTGTGTGTGTGCCACGCTCACCTTGCAAGTGTGCTACTGTATTTAGATCAAAGGGCTATCCCTGCATGCAACCCCTGATAGGCACAGCACAAGCACCCAACCACGATTGAGGAGCCAGAACCGGACCTATTGCATTGCCGCCCCCGACCGTCCAATGCATCCCATCCAATATCAACCCGCCCCTAGAACCCCAAGAAAACTGCCGGGGAAGCCTCAGATAGAAGAAGATTGGTGCAACTTTTTTGATGACTTCAGGAAAACCAAACGCAGCCCCCCAGACTAAATCTTCAACACATTAGGGCTGCTTGGCGAACCTAGCAAATTAATCTACAGTAGTCTTCCAGATGTGGAGAGTAGAAGCTAATGCTAGGTGCTTTAGTTGAACCCCCTTCGTCGCTTCACACTTCACTAGACCACTGTCTTGGATCATTTTCTCCCACCGCCCCCAAACTCACCATTCCATGCAGCCTAACTGGTATGCAGGCACCCACCTTAGGTACCTTCCAAAAGCGAACACGGCGAGCAACCACTAAGCATCCCAGCAACCCGGTGCAGTGCGGGCAGCCTCAAATCACGCACGTGGGTTGGAGAGGGCTAGGCGATTACTGCCTTGCTGCTTGCTCTTCGGGAAACAAGGCCTCCATTTATGTACTTGTCGGGAATCTCCCAGGTTTACGCAACCGTCATCTCATCTTGTATAACTGCATCGGATGCTGAGAACATTGATGGATCGTCTTTTGATGGGATGAATGATTCCTGTTCCTGTCAGGAATAAGCCAAGTTGATTTCTGATTTCGACTTAGTCTTTCAGCTCTGACGAAACAACAAACCGGCCTTTGCCCGTCGCCACCCACTCAAATCGATTGGCAAGGCTGGCTTGGCTGAGTACTTAGATTGGCGTACATACCTTACTAAAAATTCGATCCAACCCAAACGACGCTCCGTCTCAGGTCTCGCTTATTCTATTGCTAGACCAGGTCCAGATCATCTCGAGTGAGAAGCATGTGTCTATTGGTATTATAGAGCCAAAATGACATATATTCGTTACGGTAAAAAAAAAAATTAACATGTAATCAAGCGACAATCTGATCAATGCTTTTCTTTTCTCCATTCCAGTATAATGCGATAAAAAAATAGTCCCAAGATTATGCGAAGGGGAACAAAACGACAAACAAAGGAGACTTTCGCAATAGTACGGTTTGTACAACGCAACAATCGTCAAAACTTAAACCGGCATAGATGAACACCGTCGTTCCCCTCCCCATCTTCCACATTAATTATTCCGTCTTCACACAACTCCCACATTTGAATTGTGTCTTGCAAACATCGTTGAAGATCGTGAGCCGTTCAGCCACATTTCCACCAGCGGTACTGCTGGTTGTTAATCTCCCATCCGTTCTCTGTCATGTTCTACCTGCCCCGAGCTGCCTGCATCTTTGATTTCCTGGGAATGTCGGAATCGAATGCCGTCTTGGCTGGGACTACTCACGCTGCCCACGCGACTACTCTGGCTCCCCTAGTTGCCGTTACCGTTGAGATGCACGCCGTCAAGCGGGCTGGCGGGACCCGAAGGCCGCTGCTTTGCGCCCAGGGTTAGGGGGAAAGTGTACTCATCGGGGTCCTCCTCCTCCCTATTGTAGTGCAGATGATTCTACTGTTAGTCATCGAAATCCAACCATGTCCTGGGGTTAGCATTGGCAATGTACTTACGGAAGCTTCCACGATACGTAGTCCTCAGTGCTGAGTCCCTCCCTGCCCTCCTGCAGACTGGCAAAGTCACCAGGCGTCATCATGCCAGCCCTGTCACGAGGAGATCCGGGGACCGAGAAGGGACGCGAGATCTTGAGGTCGCTGCTGTTCATAAAATCGGCCGTGTCGTCACCGTCGAACGAGTTCGGGTAAGCCCGACGCAGCGCAAGCTGGCGCGCCTTGATATACTCGAGTCCCATTCGCTTCCAGTCAAGGAGGTCGCTAAGCCTCTCGGTACGGTTGCGTTGGTTGATGCGCTGCCTGCGGCTCTTTTGGCAAAACTCCAACATGCAGTTGGTGAGCTGATTAACAGAGTCGTCGACACCCTTGGTCCTGCGGTCTACGATGTAAATACCATAGTCGCTAGAGTTTTCGATCAGCTCCTCCATGTAGCAACCGAAACCCGACAGGTTGGTCGTGATCGACGGGACGCCCATGACGGTGCACTCGGCCGGGGTGTAACCCCACGGCTCATAGTATGATGCAAAGACACCGAGATGGGTTCCACGGACAAAATCATCGTAATCCAGTGGCAGCACAGGGTTGGCCGAGTTGAGGAATTCTGGGTGGAAAACAATCTTGACGCGATCTGATGGGTGGTTGAAGAGCTGGACACGACGAATTTGGTTGAGAATGGGATCCTCGGAGTCATTTACCATGTTGTGGGTGACAATGGGGGGAAGCCCGTGGCGCTTCATGGCAAACAGACGTCTCCGGAGTAGGACACGGTCCTGGCTAGTAATCAGTTCCTTCTCATCGGGGAGAGGGTCACCATCGTGCCACTTCAAAGAGCGCTCAAAGATCCTGCGACCAATGCTCTTCTCAATCACATCGACTGTGTCTCGGAGAGACTTGACCACGGCCTGACCCCTGAGGGCTTCCACTGTGAGGGAGGAGGTCTGGGCAGGCATGATGACAAAAGCCACGACAGTAGTCTTACTTCCAGAGGCTTTGAGACGGTGATTAAGTCTCGCCAGAGACTCAATGAACATGTCACAGCCTTTGTTCCTGAACTCGTACCGACCGGCCGTGAAGAAGTAAAGAGTATTCTCGGGCTCAAAGTCGTAGTGGCCATAGAAGTGGCCCCGAACAAAGTCGTGGATCTTTTCCTTGGACTGGGCATGGAGGTTTTGGAACTCGTGCATGGCCGCAAACTTGGTCACGTTCAATCCGTTGGGCAGGACACCGTCGGGCTTGCGCTTCAGCAGGTGCTCGCTTTCGTAAGCAGTGATGTGTGAGACAGTAGTGAAGACATCGCACGAGTGGGCAGCAGCACGCTCGATGCAGTATCGGTGATAAATACCACGTTTGCCCGCTTCGGCATCCACATCAAACCACTGGAGGTTGTTATAAAAGTCGACGGAGCCGGCACACAGATATCTTCCCAGAAGAGTAGCGTGGGTGGTGAAGATGGTGGTGACATCAATGCGTCGCTTTTTGCACAGGGGCAGACCAACTCCGGCAAGCCATTCGTGGAAATGGGCGATAACTGCCTTCTTTTTCTCGTGGCAAACATACTACAACAAGACAACAATGTCAGCATGGGATATCTGGGGCGGTTGAAAGGGGTATTCGTCATGCATGTGAATGCGTACCTCTCCCAGGAACCAGGCAACCAGGTAACCAAACACAATGGCCTCGTTGGTCTCATCATCGCCGGGAGGCGAAGGGATGGAAGCAACGTTCCAAAGGTCCGTCTTCCACTCGTCCAGATGCTTGTAGGCAGTCTTTGTATCGATCAGCAGTACGCGCGGGGCACCCTCGATCAGCCATCGTCCGTATAATATGCCAATGCCACGATCCTTCATGGACTGGATCGTGGCAGTGAGCGCAGGGTCCTTCGGTTCGAGCTCCTCAACTTCGACAGCAGCCTGTGGTAACCGTCATCTATTAGTACATGTGCAAGGTCACTGGCTGCGGGTGGCGGTTTTTGCCAAGCTTACAGAAGTATGATTGAGCGGACCAATCAAGGTGTAGCGGTCGCCATATTCGGCCGTCGTAACAGGAGCTTTCGATTTGATGACGGAGTAGATACCGCCAACTAAACGAAGATATTTCGGTCAGCGAGCCCGACCGGACAGCTTCTCATGTATCTGTGGCATTCATACCTCTGTGCGCAACTTCGGTTGCAATCTCAAACAGGATGTGGTTCTTGACCTCGCGAGGCTCGCGTTCTCCGCCTTCCGCCATGTCGGCACCGGTACTGTAAGCAAAGGACATCAGTATTCTGTGGAACACGTCGTATGTTCCAACGTGATATGTTGAGGTGTCGTTTGACTGGTGAGATGTGCTAGAACAGCAACAGCAAAGAGCGGTAGTGGGTGGTAATAAGAGTAGTTCGTCGAGGGGAGCGAACAACAAAAGTATCGACGGGACTAGCTCTGAAGAAGAAATGATGTAACAAGCCAATTATGGTTCAAAAGCGGCAACGCCACCACGTTGTACCGGAGACACTCGGGCGATATGTCTGCAGCAAAATGGATGTGGATGTCTGAGGTAGGGAAGGTAAGGTATGGATGTCGGGCGGGGATGAGGCGAGGATTGTCAAGCTTGTGGGTACTCACACCAAGATCAAGAGTCTCGGCGCTTGAGCAGCTGGTTGTATTTGCTGGGGGTTACGTGGGACGCGGGAAGCAATTCAACGCTGCAGACGTCAATGGAGCTGTCCAGTCCCGACAAAGTTGGCGCAAAAGGAGACGCAGGATGAGCTAATGAGCTTGTGAGACAGTTCGAGCTAGAGGTTGATTTTGGTAGCTAGCAATTGATCCCAGAAGATACTATCGAAGCTACCCAGATGCGCGCAACACACAAAAACGAAAAGGCGTTAGTGAGAATGGCGGAGCAGACAACTGGAAAAAGAAAAAGAAATTGAAGATCCAAATGTCCCGTACTCAGGTAGGTACCTAGGGTAATTAAGAGTAGATGGAGACCTCGGGCGCGGAGGAAAGGCAGCAGCAACTCTTCTCTGGAGGGTGCACGGTGGTTGGGTAATCGTGCCAAGATCCTGCCCATTTATTTGTTCGATGAATGCAATAGATAAAATGGGGCCAACCGGGGTAATCGAAGCTCGCCCGCCGGGCAACGATGTGTGTGGGCAAGCGAAAACCGGAGCCACAAATCGAATCGTCTGGGGAGGTGCTTACACTGTGGTTACAATTGTCAAAACTCAACCGTCTTCCCTGTCTGTCTGTTCTCATAGAAACGAAGGAAGGTACCTAAATGAATGTATGGGTTGCGGTTGGGGTCACGGCATCATCCCGCGCTTCAACATTCCGGCAAGACTTTTCTTTCATTATTTTCTTCCTTCTTGTGCCCTTGTCTCATCCTGGCCGGCACACTCGTACCGTACCTAGGTAGTACAATCGCTTGGGATGATAAAATTTCTTATTATTGGCACGGGCGCTAAAGCGGTTAGACTTGGTAGCCTGGGCCATTCCTTCGTCAATTACCCATTCCCAACAGATAAAATTCTTCCTGCATCGAAATGAATTCTCGGCTTATCTCCCTTAAATCACCGTCCAATGTATGCGTCTTTTGCGAACCATTCGTGCTAGTCTCCGGGTTCACCGACCCGGCAGCACCCGCATGATAAAAAGTCGTGTATTCTACAGGTACAGTGCGTTGAAGTTACAGTTCACAGCAATCCAACACTGTGCCCACCTTGTTCGTCTCGTCTGTTTATTTCGTATCCTGCACCTCCCACTTTTTTTTGCGAGAAGCTATGACGACATTTGCTGCGGGGGATGAAGCTCCAAGCCCCTAGCTCTAAAGCACGTGTAGATTTGACTGCATCATATGTTGTCCTGTCGTGCAAGCTTTTTGATCGAACGCATACGCGATTACACCTGTGCACCAATGGCACAGCCAGCCATTATGTTCGTCACCAAAGAAGGAGGTCCTTACGTTACAGATGGAATTTGCAGACCATTGATACCGAGTTCTAAATGGCTCAATTGTGTTGCTGATGTCAGTTCGCCCTCGTCGCCACCAATATCTATTATTGGAATCCTTGTTTGTCCTTATCTGGGTTTCTTGGATTGCGCATTTCCGTCTCTTTGTGTTATATCATATTCAATGTAAGAGACTTCCTTTGTTAAGTCGTTGTAGTAGGGGGTTTTGCTTTGTTTCTGTATCCTTTGAAAGCTTTTCTGCAATATAGTCCCAATGTTAGGGCATCAAACAGATTTGAAGTTCTGAACAAAGCGATGATTTCTTGCCAACGATATATATATGACCCAAAGAGTGGCTCAATTGGGATACTTTCCCCATTTCGATTCTTTATTCCAGTTACTGTATATCCAAATCGCAACAACCAGGACCAGGCTGTCCAGACACTACCAACTTGACTCTCAGTTTGTATTTTCCCCTTCATCCCTCATATACCCCTTTTCCACTACGAAAACGTGCCGGTCACTACTTCAATTTGTTAGCAAAAGCATACACTGTTCTCCTCACATAAAATGGCTAGACGCAACGGAGGCTTTAACAACCAGCATCAGGCGAATGGAAACAACAACAACAACAACAACAACAATCGCCAATGGATGAGTAACAACAATAATAGCAACAGTAGTAACAACAACAAGAACAACACCAGACAGCAGAGGAACAACAACACCCAACATAGAAGCAATAACAACAATGGTCCTCGAAATCAGTCAAGTCAACAAACCAAAAGCACAAAACCTTGCAGATATGGATTGCAATGTATGAGAATGGCCAATGGAAACTGTCAGTTCGGCCACCCGAACAACGGCAATCTTGAACACGGTAACAGCTCGGGTCTTGGCAACCATATCGTTCGAAACAATGAAGGTCCAGGCACTACGCAGGCCTGGGACTTTGGCGAGTTCAATTCCATCCCCCACACTTTTGACAGTCATATTAACCAAGGCCAGCCGGGAACTAAGCTGATGCCAGAGCCTGTGTATGCATTTGGAATCCGGCCTAGCTGTGACAGGTACCCAAGCGGATCATTTCTGGATCAAGATGGCGACGTCATCATGTGCGACTGCACCAGCAAAGTTATGATGGCGCCGTGCTTCAGTGACTGGTATATCAGGAGCCGGGAGTCCCAGAGGCAGCTTAAAAGGGATCACGAGCAGCTGGTGCAGGAGCTTAGCGACTACAAGGTGAATCACCCAAGCAACTGGTCCAAGGAAGAGGCGTTCCAACGAATGTCTCTTGAGATGAGGAGCTACGTTGCCGAAAAGTATGTCCAGCATATGAATGCGGAAGAGGAGGAGCGTAAGAGAAAGCTCGGGATTCGTGGTTGGTAAGTTAGTCAGGTGAGTGACAGTAGTAGCGAGGAGTGGATAACCCGTGACCACCGTTTGTATGGTTTGCTCATCGAACATCAAGTAATGGCGTGCCATCTGTTGTGGATATGGTGTTTTTGTTTGTAATGAGAAATTTTCGAATATCGTTTGAGGGTTTTTTGTTTTCTGTACGCTTTGATTCCATGCTTTCAGGACTATGTCGAAGAATGGATGGTCTACAAATATCCATGTCCTAGCGGAAATAGACCAAACGTGATTCACGTGATGAATCACATGCCTGAGGTAGAGTGTGTGGTGGGTACGGGTCAGAGTGGTTCCAGCGGGGAAGTCGAATCACTAACCCAGAGTCCCGAGACCGACATCTTCACACACAGAAGCCTTTCAAGGTGATATGTTTGACAAAACCAGGTAGAGTCTAATGATTCGCTTGCTGGTATCGTTTTCCTTAAACGCTGGCTGAGATTTTGATCCGATCCAACTGTCTCTACGTCAAACCATAGCCGAGATGACGATTTATCACCTCTGCTTTTGTCTCTCGGGATCTTCAACGTAAACTTTCGACATACCAGGGATATGACGAAGCGCCTCTGCAACGAGGCAACCATGGCCCTGTTAAGACAACGATCAGTTCCGGCCAGAGTTACAGGTGGATTTCATAAAGACCCCGCGCAGTATGATTCGGCCGTGACGAAGACAAGTCCGCGATCGACGACGCCAGCGAGACATGGGAAAAGGAAGATGATGCTTCGACCCGAAACAGGGACATAACATGGCGGCATATCGATGTGGATTGATGGGAACAGATATTTTTGCCAAGAAAGTTATATCTCTTGTCTCTTTCTGAGGTGGCTTGTGAAGTTGTCGGTCGCTTCTCGACCTGCTGCTTTGCTGACATCGTCATCTCAGATGGGGTTCCCGCCATACCTCCCATATTCCACGATGCCCCAGTGCTGTGGATATTCTGAACAAGGTTTTCGGTGTTATTTCACGCTTAAAGAAGCCACGTACTCACAAGTCCGGAGCCTTATGGCTGAAGCGTAAGTGGATGAGTGGATGACGGGAGTAGTGAATGCGAGAAGGTACTTCGAGGAATCACCAGCAAGGCGAGCAACTTAATGCTTGCGAAAGGTGGCGGTGTTTGGTCAGATCGAACACGACCTGTAAATGTCTGGTGCATGCAATTTTTTATATATAGAGTGACCTGATGACTTTGCTTCGCTGTGGCGACGTTGTTCAGGGCGAGTCACAGAATAGGCGGGTATGGACATTTCAGGAGGGAAAGATGCAGCGACCGGAAGAACCTGTGCAGCGCGGGCTGGCGTGAAGAACGGAGCTCGGGCCGCTGCGGATGGACTTGGTGATCATATTGAGTCGGCTGGCTGCCTGACTCCCAAGGGCCTTGCGCAGAGTTACGGTACGCGATTAAATTTTGGACCTGCTAGACAGGTTAGCTTGCCCGGCTTGCTAGAACCAGTACAGCTAAGCTGTCACAGTCACAGCTAAGTTCTTGTGGCATTTGGGTTGGACTGAATGTGCCATACAGTAAGGCAAATTCCAGGTTACTGCAGTGGCCGGGTTTACGTTCTGCGTTTTGTTTTGTTACTCGCCGCCTGCCTGGGCAACCTTGACCTGCAAAGTCGGGCTGAGAAACCGAATCCATTCTCAATTGGCCATAGGCCATGCACGGATTGACTACAACACAGGCAGACAGACGGGTACATCGACCAAGCAACAGATCGCCTTCCGAGTGTTATCAATCAATCATTCTCGATCGCCTTGCTTTGTTGCAAGTGTCAAGCAGGTAAAGCTGATTGACAGGTCTGATATTCAGATCCGGAGCTAGGGGGATGGTGCTGCTAGGTTGATTGCCCTTGGCATTAGCAAAGTTATCGACAACCCCAAGAGCAGCTGGCCCGTGATTAGAAGCTTGATGAGGAACGCGGCTCGAGGGTCCCCCTTGCCGTCCATCTCTTCTCTTCGTATTTCACCTACAAATCAGTCTCAAATTCGCGTTGTCTTTGATCACGGGGCTCCTGTAACCCATTGTTGCCATTCCCGGAAGTTGGATTGTTTTCGCGACCAATTCTCTTTTCCTTGCGTAAAGCGACGACTGTTTTCACACAGCGCATATTCGCACATTCCACACACAGCTCATCAATCAAGTTGTAACAGCAACCACAACTGGCCCCGCAGAAGCTCCATCCGCATAGAGACAGGCGTCTCGATCAACACTCAACTGCTGATTCGGAATCAGCTCATCGGCACAAGAGACAGCCCATTCGATCCAAAAGCCGGCACGACCTCAACAAACAACTAGAAATCGTGTGCACAAGGAAAGGCCCGTTTTCCGGACGACATGCAAAACTGTTGATGGTTGGTTGATCCACAGATTTTGGAGCAATCTGATGCCGGTATCGCCAAATCCATCTATCATCCATCCATAAGGTATTTGGGCGAAACAATCAATGTTACCGATACGCAGCGACTAGCCAGCGTGAAGTGGTAGGTAGGCAGGCAGGCAAGCGAGGCGACGGGTGCTGTTCGTTCAGCGGGACTGGACTCGAGGTAGCAGCGTGCTGAGGTACATACCCTTGTCCTGCGGCTTAAGTCAGCCACGCCCAGAAGGAGAGAAAGCCTTGACCAACACTAAAAGTCAAAATCGGGCCCCGTGGAGCATGGACCAAAACGTAACATATCGACGCCCTCAAAATGCTGCAATGCCAAACGAAGGCCGCACCAATCAACAAGGTGACGCGCGCAGCAAGGATGATCAGAGAGCTTTCGGCACAGACACAAGCAAAGCTATGAGCTCGTCGCGCAGATCTCCGTCCCCGTCGTCGTCTTTTGCTCCTCCCCGACGCCCCGAATCACGACCACGACCACCTCGCGAGCAGCAGCAACCTCACCCACCACTCCCCCGAGATAATCTCGGCAGGGGCCGATCGATTGAACGACCCCTAGAGCCCTTCGACCCCAGGAGTCAGCGTCCTGAGCCATCAAATTTATCGATACACGGCTCGGCCGAGGGACCGCGTCAGGGACCGCGTCAAAACCGTCGATCGAGGCATCGAAGTCGAGAGCGACCACGGCAGTCGAGACAACGATCACCACCACGGCCGCCGCAAGAGCCTCGGCGAGGCTTTGCACCAGATTCCATTTTCGACCGCCCTGCCCGTTCAGGGCATCTCGATCAGCCTGACACTGTGAAGGAAAGGGAGAGAGATCTGCCCCACCGCAACATTGCAGCTCGCGAACCGTCGCGTCTTGCCTCCTCGCCTGCTTCAACCTCGAAACGCCTAAGAAGTCCTGGGCCGCCGGTTGCAGATCCAGATCATTCGGCGAAAAGGCTGCGTCGCGCACCAAGCCCTCAGGCCGACGAACCCTATCATTTTGACAATCGTCCAGCACCAGACAAAGCAGGACCGAGAAGGGAAGAGCATCCCCAGCGGCCGTTTTCCCCCGGCCGGCCGCGGTCGCGATCTCCCGGCTACGGTCGCGAGTTTGACCGACGTGAGAAGCGTAAAAAGAAGAAAAAGAAGAATAAGAACCGTCGCGACCGCTCAAGGTCTCCAAATCGAGACAGGGACGAGTTTGGAGGTCCGGCTCCCAGTGGCCGTAAACCTCTTCCCCAGCCTGGGAGGGAATCTGGAGGAAGACGCCGGTCTCGTTCGCCTCTAGTACCCGATCGCCCGCGATCTTTCTCCCGTGGCCGATCACCCCATTCTCAGTCTCAGGGTGCAGAGCACCCGCCATTCTCGCCATCTCAACAAGGACCACCTAGGGGCCGAGGGCACAACCCCAGCCGTGATTTTGACGTACCACCGGAGCGAAGGCATTACGACGGGCGAGCAACGACACCACCACCCGAAGTCTCGCGGTCACGCAAAAAGGGCAGAGGCCGTGAAGAGCGGCACCCCCGCAAGTCGCAAGCTCCTCGTGTGTCTGGAGCCAACAGCGTCGAAGTGAACATGTCGGCGAGGGGGAGCGGCTATCGCGGCGGCTACGGCCCAAGTGGCGGCTATCAGATGCAGGCTCCCTACGCTCAAGGGCCTCCCACAGGACCTAGGCGATTCTCGCACTCGTCGGGGCATGCAACACCCAACAGCTTTCATGGGACACCGCCACCTCAGTCACCATATGGTGGGAGCCAAGGCTGGGGTGGGCAACAGCAATATCAATCCCCCAGGTAAGCCCTTCGATTCTCTCAACATTATTTCGATGCGAAAAACTTATACTATAGAGGGTTATTGAAACGGCGATACTGATGTCATGTGATTAGTTATACGCATCAATACCCTCACAATGGAGGTTATACGCCCAATGGTCCTCACAATACAGGAAACTTTACTCCAAC
>JAVHJQ010002778.1:0-18071 GCA_031306095.1 Pyricularia sp. CD86 | reverse complement strand
TTTTCTTATTACGCCCCCCCCCCGCCTTCGTCCTTGTCCGACTAGCTTCGGCCTTTCCTTAAATAAAATGTGTCCCCTGACTAACAGCCGGGCTCGGGGGGTTTTTTTTGTCACAACAGGCTGAAAATACACCCAAGGGTTCCAAGGAGGAGTATCCGCAGTGAGATAACTTCTTTGCTAAATGGAGAAGGATTGTTGAGGTGGATTTGTTGATGCTGCATGATGACTTCATTTATTTTTAAATCAACAACTGGAAGATTCTTTGATCGAAGGCTCTTGGGAAGTAATATCCTGATGGGCTGCATTGTGGTGGATTCAGCGCCAGCTTGGTTTGTCCTGGTTCAAAAGTTATAGTTTGCTACTGGTCATTTCATAGCATTCTAGAAAAGAGGTAGGAAAGTGCATATATGCTGGAGGGCGAGTAATTTCTGGACAGAAAGTGATGATCGCATGACTATTCTAAGGCCTTATGTCCTACTCTTGAGAGCAGCATATAAGTGTGCTTCATCGGCTTCACATTAAGCCTCGGATGAACTGATCCAGCCCCAACTCAAAAAGCTCATTCTTGACGCCCTCTCCACCCTTGTGCTCAACCGGCGCCAGGGGGTTTTTCACAACTTTTCAAAGAGGAAAAAAAAGAAAGGAGGTAAGATTAGCAAACCAGACATATACAGGGATACAATGGATAGTTTTTTTCTTAGGGGACTACATACCATACTCGACCCAGAGGTTGATATAAATCTGGTGCAGCACATTCCGCATGCTCATGCTCGCCGTGTCGGTGAGCAGCACGAAGCGCAGGTTCGTGGGCGTCTCGTAAAAGTGCAGCTTGTACTGGGCGGTCCGGTATGCGATGAAGGCGTCGTCATCCCCACCGAGCTTGCGGACCATGTTGCGCAGCGAAAAGACGGTGCCAAAGATGAGCTTGGCGTCGTCCTTACGGCTGTCTCGCCCAGGCTTGCTCGTCTCCGGCGCGCTGGGCGGCGGAGGAAGCCATTGCTTGGTGTAGATGCATTCGGCTGTTTGGTAGATGGCGTAAGTTAAGACGAAAACCCAGAGCGAGCAGATAAATAAAGAAAGACGAGACAAAATAGAACATACTGTGCCTGTCAAAAATGTAGAACGAGTAGACGACCATGATGAATGATCACGGGACCTGGCTTTCCCAGGCTAAAACGAATAAAGAAGGGAACAAAACAACAAAAGGTCTCCGGTTCAGGTAGGCAGTATATCTGCTTCAAGGATCCCTCTCAGGCTGTAGACGACAGCAGTCTGCAGCATCTGCCTCCTTTTCTATGATGGGGCCGCCAATATTGATTTTCCAGATAAATTAAGTACGCAAGCACGTTAGGTAGGTAGGTAGGAACCTTGGGTAGTCAGGACACGAGTGTGTTACGCTGACACTGGGTTCCCTCCGAATATGCGTTGATTTGATTGGATTGGCAGACAGCTCTGGGCAATGAAGACGAGAGGACGTGCTCAAATATTCATTCATTCATTCATGCATAGCATCCTGTAGGTGAAGTAAATAAATGTCACTCGAGGTGTCGTAAGTCGGTTGCTATTTGTCAACGGAAGCTTGCAACCACAGTTTTGGCAAGTGTCTGACGCCAGGATCACAGTGCGAGATATCATTCTCCAAAGCAGTGAGTGAGTGAGTGAGTGAGTGGAACGCTAAAGCGAGTGCAAGCCAGGGTGGAGCGATATCACGTGCAGCCCCCCCCCCCGGGAACCAGGACATACGTACAGCAGAAACAATAGTCTCCATACCGAATATTAATGCTTGGGGCACCTACAACACAACGTATGTGACCCATCCTATCATTTTTGATTGATTTTTTTTATTCGGTTCTTTTTATTCATCTCTCGACATGCCTTTCCCCATGCCGAATGTCTACGTTAAGTTGTACGACTCTTGTTCGTCAACTGCTCAATGACAAGTCACTGTTCTCCTGATATCTCGAGGGATAGCCTACAATAAACAGCCTTCCATATGCTGAATCTCATCCCAAACCCTCGACAAACGCCTTCGCTGAGAATAGAAGGAACTAACTATATGTACATTAAAAAGCATGTTCTATGTTTCAAGTATTGCGCCCGCAAACACACTCAACCTTTCCCCCATTATTAACTGCTAGCAGCCTGCGCGTTTCCATTGCTGACTTGTCGCTGATGCTGAGTCGTATTCATCTGAGACTGGCCTTGCGACGTGGTCGTCGGCGTGGCCGTGGCCGCGGTCGGAGCCGGCGCCGGTGCCGGAGTGGGGGTTGGGGTTGGCTTCGGAGTCGGGGTCTGCTTGTTCTGGCTTGGGGGCTGCGCTTGAGCCGGGGCGGGGGCCTGAATTTGACCTTGGCCTTGGTTTTGAGCTTGAGATTGAGCTTGAGCTTGAGCTTGAGCTTGACCCTGAGGCTGAGGCTGAGCCTGTGCTTGAGCCTGAACCTGTGCTTGGGCCTGAGCCTGAGACTGAGACTGAGCCTGAGCCTGAGCCTGAGCTTGACCCTGAAGCTGAGCCTGACCCTGAGACTGAGATTGAGCTTGAGATTGAGCTTGAGCTTGAGCTTGAGCTTGAGCTTGAGCTTGAGCTTGAGCTTGAGCTTGACCCTGAGGCTGAGGCTGACCCTGAGGCTGACCCTGAATCTTGACCTGACCATGGACCTGGCCCGGAACCTTGACCTGACCTTGGGCCTGACCCGGAATCTTGACCTGACCTTGGGCCTGACCCGGAATCTTGACCTGACCTTGGACCTGACCCGGAACCTTCACCTGAGCCTGAGCCTGGCCATGACCCTGACCCTGGATTTGACCACTTTGCCCATTTTGCCCCGTACCGTTTTGGTTAGGTGCCCGCTGAGCCTGAGCCTGAACCTGAGCCTGGGCTTGCGCCTGCGCAGCCGCAGCGGCAGCCTGTGCCTGGGCGGCCTGTGCAGCCTGGTGTTGCTGCGCCAGCAAGAGCTGCGCATACTGATGCGGTGTGCCGCCGGCCCCAGCCCCAACCATGCCGGGCTTGGGAGACGAGCCGGCAGCCGCACTCATCGCATTGTTCCTCTGCTGCACCAAACGCTTTTCCAAAGTGACCGCCGCCAGCTTACGCACCTGGTCTGGTGGCATCTGTGGCGCTTGTGCGCGGATTTGTGCCTCCACGTGAGCCAATGCAGCCGAAGAAGCCTGCTGTTGCGGTATACCGTGGCCTCGAGGAGAGTTTACAGTCTGTTGGTTCAGGGGTGGGCTCATGGCGCCTCCGTTTTGAGGGCTGAAGGCCAACCCAGCTTGCCCATTGGCAAGATAGTTTTGTTGGTTGGCATTGTGAACTCCATTAAGAGTTGCGCGCATGCCTGACGGCGAATTCTGCATCCCCGCTTGGTTTTGAAGCTGTTGCGTGTTCTGTGGCTGCTGTGGCTGTGGTTGTTGTTGTTGTTGTTGTTGTTGTTGTTGGTGCTGCTGCTGGTGTTGCTGCGGCTGATATTGTTGATGCTGCGGCTGATGCACCATATTTGGTTGCTGTTGATGGTGCTGCTGAGCTTGCTGTTGCGGGTGTTGAAGGTGATGTTGTTGTTGTTGTTGTTGCTGTTGTTGCTGCGGCTGCTGTTGCTGCTGCTGCTGGTGTTGTTGAGGCGACTGTGACTGGGCCGCCTGCTGAGGAGCGTGTGGATGATGCTGGTGGTGCTGCTGCTGTTGCTGCATCTGAACAGACCTCTGTTGGTTTTGTATTCTTTGGGCCTGCATGAGCATATTCATCTCGGTCGGGCTCGACGACGCCATGCCCATTCTATGCTGCTGTGCTTGCAATGGCAACTGTGCCATGCCGTTCATTTGCATCGGGGGAACAAGATTCCCAGCCGCTTGCTGTAGTCCTGCCATGGGGGTTTGCGGGGCCTGCATCGCGATCCTTGCACGTGCATGGCCGGGTATGCCAAGCTGGTTTGCCATGTTCCCAGCGTTGGGGGCACGAATAGCACCGGCCATCGGGGTTGCTCCGGCGCCCGCGGCCTGTGCTGCTGCAAGTTGCTGTGCCATGTGAGCAGCCATCTGAGGAGGCAACGCACCAGCTGTCGGCGTGATACCGCCGGAATTTGCCATGCCGGTAGCGCCCACGCTGCCTGCGGTGGCTGAAGCTGCGGCAGCAACCGCGGCAGCCGCGGCGGCTGCAGCTGCAGCCTGGGGATTGCCTGCGGCGGCGGCCTGAGACCTTGCTGCGAGTGCAGCTTGATGCTGTAACCGTAACAAGAAAGAAAACGTTAGCAGTGCACTATCTTCAAATCACTTCCTGAGCCCGACATACCTTTCGTTGCGCTTCCTGTTGCTGTTTCTGCGCAAACTGGGCCATACGTTCGTTAATCTGCTGGTCCCTTTCGTATCGCATCAAGCTGTAATCTCGAGGTGTCTTATTTGGCCCGCGCGGCTGTTGTGCTTGCGAGTTCTGCTGCTGCTGCTGTTGTTGCTGAGACTCGTTTTGTTTGCGCATTGCCTGCACCGAAGCCGTCTTGTGCGCCGTGGCCTCGCGTTTCTTGGCCAGCTTTCGCATAGCATCCAGCAAAGTCAAATGTTTCTGCGCCCGCCTCCTCTCCACCCTAATGGTCGTTGTCAGGCGCTTGCGTGGCACTGGGGTGACTGCTCCCGGTCCGGCTTGAGCCTGTGCGATCTGATTCTTGGCCGCAATAACAGCCTGCGCCTGATCTATCCGGTACTGGTAGGTCTTGAAATACTGTGTCTTGGCCATATCATTTGGTAGGCCTTCCAGATGTACCCAACGTTCGAAGCATTCCCATGGCGTCCTTCGTTCAGCCCCAGACGAAAACAGAGATGGCATCGCCATCTTGCTGGATATAAGTGACCAATTGTAGGAATACTCCCGCACTAGCCTCTTCAGCTGATCATCCTCAGCATATGTCCATTGGGACGCAGTGCGCGACTCATAGAAAGATTGCAGGGGCATAGGATGTTCTGTAGGCGGGCGGAACTGATGGCCTGCGTGCAGCCTATCCCTTAGAACCTGCATCTCAGGGTCAAAGAGCGCAACATCCTTGAGCTCTCGCTCTGATGCCTGACCATTCAGAGCTCCGGCAGAGTCGTCGCGATTGTTCCGATATACAATGTTGTCCTCGTCTTCGGCATCACTGTCGCTCTCCTCTGCAAACTGGTACCGGCTGCGCTTTGTCGGAGGCCCTTTAAGCACAGGAACCATCGGCCTCTCGACGTATTTGGTCAAGGGGACGGCCGCAAGCTTCCAATGTGCATCCGGATCCTGATCCGATTTTAAGAGGTCAGTATTATCGGGTATCTGGAGTGGCCCTCCGTACATCGGAAGTTCGTCAAGTAGTTTGTTAGATGCCGAAGAGTTGCTAAAGCTGAATGTGAGCGATGTATCAGGCAAGGCAAATATCTCAGCTGGAACAACATGTGTGACCGGAATCTGTTCCTCGTCGTCCATTGCAGGTATTTTGACGTCGCCAGGCTCATCCGCGTTCTCATTGATAATTTCCGTATCCACGCCGGCGGGGGTCTTCTGTTTCGCAGCTGATTCTTCGTCTTCTTGTTGATCCGCCATTTCCACGTCCTCCGTTTGCCTCGCATCATCGCCGGGAACTGGTTGAGTTACCACAGGCTTGGGGATGATAGCGGATACCTGTAAAAGTTTCCTCTTGACATCGTCCGCCGCAACCCAATCTGCGCATGCAAAAGCAAGAACGCGAGCTGCTGACCTCTTCCACTTCCTTTCTTGTCTAAAGTCTGTCCGCATCCACTTCATTTCCTCCAATACTTGATCCCAATGCGATACAGGTCTCCTGGGTTCCGGATACCTCCTAGGCTGCCTCAGAGACCACTTATCCTGCTGCTGCAAATGATACACCCGTCGCAGCACCCGACATGCTTGCTGCTCCATTATAGACAAATGGGCATCAGATGTCGAAAGTGTCTTGTGTGCAGAATTGAGCAGACTGTCGATGGGTTTCATCCACTTGGCATTTTGGGTGAAACCCTGGACAAACAAGGTTGTAAAGTAATCCTCAGTTAAGGGGTAGCTGGATTTGTTTTCTTCGCCATCTTTAAGTGGTCGTCTGACCATGGGAAATCTTGACTTCTTCTCGCCGAATATAGCAACTGGGATCTTAGGCTTGGTTGGCTTCTCGGGAAGGTTCTGGGTCTCGAGTGCACTGTGAACGACGAGATTCTCTGGCTGAACCTCTTGCACATCGGGCTTCGTAGAATGAACAGGGATATCAACGTTATCTGGCTGCGTTGTAGCAACCCTCTCAAGCTCCGCTCCTGGATCCGCCATGCTCTTTTCTAGAGGTAGCTTAGAGGAGTCTTGATTGGGCAGAGCCACAGTAGCTGGTATGCTGGTTTCGGTCTGCTGCTGTTCATCTGGCTGCTGTTTGGATCCCTGCTGGGGAGAAACAGCCGCAGACGGAGCTGGGGCTGGAGCCATGCCCTGTCCATGAGCAGATATGTCCACAACTTTTTGGGGTTTCGGACTTGCAGATGCTTCAGTCACGGAGAGCACCTGTTTCTGCAGCAACGATGCATCTGCTGGGCTTGAAGTTTCTGTAGACGGTGGCTTGTCATCGGACACAGCGTCTTTTACAGAAGCCTGTGGTTTTATTTGAGAGGCACGACTGGAAGCCGATTCAGCGGCGGCTGCGGACTCCTGTAGCAGTTGTGCCTCCACACTGTGCACCGTAGACAGAGCGTCTGCCCCAGCACTTGGGCTTTCAGAGCGCGTTAGTGCTCCGGGAGAAGCTGAGCCTTTCTGTACTCCATCGCTGTTGTCTTTCTTGTCAGGGGCAGCTTGCGGAACTTGTAGTGATTCCTGCTTCTCTGTCTCGCATTCTGTGTACTGCACACCCTCATGCTCCGGGCTCGTATCCGTAGATGCATCATGGGGCGCAGGGGTTGCAGCAGTCTGGGTGGTGCTACCAGGAGACGAAAGTGCTTCCGGGAAACGAGAGATTTCTGGCTGTGTTGGTCGAACAGGAAGATCTGCGCGACGCGGCTCCGCTTCACCCTGCACCGCATCAGGCATTTCCACATCTCCAACATCTGTATCTGGCACCTTTTTCAGAGGCGCCCCAATCTTCGGCGTGTCGCTTTCATCCGCAGTTTTCGGTTGAGACTCAGACTTCGCAACTTGTACTTTTGGCAGTTCTGCTGCCGTCGGGATCGCACGATCCTCCGCAGGTCCTCCAGAATTTGGCCTTGCCGATGACTGATTGGCACTATCCACATTACTGGACGGCCTGCCAGGGTCGGCGGTTGTAATCGCAGGGGTGGATGAGGACGTCGAAGTTACATCTCGCATAGCATTATACTCCTTGTTTGATTGTGGCTGGTTAGAGTCCTTATCGACTTCGGTGGCCGAGGCCTGTGGTGCTGGGGTGAGTGCAGCATTGTTGCTAGAGGAATCGATTGCTCGCGGGCTGCCAACAGAGGGGGACGTAGTCTTCGGGTTTCCGTTCGAAGTTGCGGCGGAAGTGGTTGTTGGTGTGACTGTAGCCTTCGAAGGGCTGGCGACCTGGGAAGTCAAAGAGGAGGAAAGCTTCAGAAATCGTTGTAGATGGTCTGAATTCAGGGTAAAACTGTTGGGTATCGTCTGGTCGTTGAATTTGTTGCCCCTATTACAAAAGAGAGCGATGTGAGCACCGGGGTAATAGTAACTAATAAAAAAAATATCCAAAAAGCTCTGCAAACAAGTGGAAGCTTGTAAACCGATATTCAAGGGCTTGGACGCACCGGATTATGTCGTGGTTGAGGATGTACTGGTCGGCTGGCGCGCCGGAACACGCGTTGGTTGCTGGACTGGGTCTGCGATTAGGAAACCCATCCTGATCCGTCGCGACAACGAACAACTCGCGAAGCTTGCGCTTCCGCGAAGCTACAATTGCACTGCTTGATGTTAGCACCCATACAAGCGATTCAAAATGACGAGAAAAACGAGCGCTTTCGCGGGAGGATATTTCTAACCTGCATTCTTCCCGCTTTGTTTGCAAGAAGGCTGCGCGGTCGGCAGACCGGACCTCGTTCATATCATCGGCGACGGCGGCATCCGTTTTTTATCAAAACGAATGCTGCGCCGAGTATTCAGTGATGACAAGATTCAATCGCTGTGTTCAGCGATGATGAAAGCGATCGCGTTGTGTTGTTTTTCAATTGATTTCGATTGTCGTCGTTTGGGTGTCTCCGACAACCACCAAATTTTCACCTGCTGATGATGAATCAATGATACCCGCTCAATTACGGCCTAGCTGGGGCGGAAGGTGGCAAGCGGTGCTATCAGAGACACTGAGTTGACGCGACCCATGAATCAGCACAACGCTAACCTGGTTTGCGAGCGGATCAGCGGAAGACGTTAGTGGACAGCGTTGCAAAGTAGATGGTGGGGCTGTTGCAAGGTACTTGGAGGCGCCTGAAGGGATAAGAATTAGAACTGCTCTAGGGCGTCAAGGCTGCATACGGGTTTGTTTCCAGCGATACATCACAGCATTGTCCGCACTACTGTAAAGCATAAATGTATCCACCAGAAATTCCCACTGACGCGTGCCTGTCAACGTAGATTGATTTCGCGATTTGATTTTATCTAAATTTTGACACTGGCGTATCCATCTCGTTCATTTCTATCCCATGCATCCAGGATCCCATCAAGTCAGTGTGGGCTTTTCAGTCCAAGCAATACTGTAAGTACGGTATGCCAAGTACGGCTCACCAAATTTTGTGCATGTGTACGGTTGGTATGCAAATTCGACAAGCCGCCACTTTCGTTTCTTTTCCCTTCACCTTCACCCTGGCCCCCTGTCGACTCTTTCCATGGGGCAGCAAGTCCTGATCAGGGCTGTACTCTCAAATCTACCGATGTATTCCAGGGACAGAAGCCGGAGCAAGACGCGAATGTTCAAATGCATTGATAAGGTACAGACATACTAGGTACCGGGGTCGACTGTACGGTAGTCTTCTTTTTCAATCAAGATGGAAAGGGGGGGGGCTCAAGAAGGATACGGCTTGACGGACATTGTTTGCTATCGATTTGGCAATGGGCCGCTGCAAATGTGATGGAGTAAAGGGTCCGACTTTTCTTTTGTGATGAACGGTTATGAAAGCCACTGTTTGTTTGGTCCGCTCAATTCTCGTTACCCCGGCACGCGACCAGCCTCGACAAACTCTTTTACTAGGTATGCTTGGTATGGTCTCGGTAGATTTTTACCATACATCCGAGCAATCCCCAGAGTGCTCCCACCCACGCCAAGGTGTGACCTTGGCATCCGTTGTACTGTGCCAGGTACTGAGGCTGGTCAAATGGCTGAATTTTCACAGCAACCAGAGTATTGATACGTAAGGTACCTAGGTAGGTAGCTTGGTAGGTACCTCGGTAGTCACGTACCTGTATAAGTTCCAAGTACTCAGATGCACAATTCATCCTGCGGTCCAAAGTCTTGAAAATCCCGCTGGCTTTTCTTGTGCTATTTGTCGTCGATTACTGGTCTTGGTACATGCTAAACACCATGAATCTAAGCACCATATCGAAACCGGTAGCCATTATGGTTTAAGCAGCGGGCATTCACAGAGTATATCACATACAATCTAAGATCAAAGCATCTCTTAAACTGTGCACATCAAATGTATATTCCACTGTATCTAGTAGGTTGGTACGAAATGGAGGTACACTATACCATTTGTGGTTTCGCCTGAAGCTCAGAGAGCCACTTATTGCAACAGCGCTCAAGGTATGAACTACTTACTGTACATACAATTCACAAGTCATGTTCCCTGGGGAATGGAAGAAATGCGTTTTTTTTCTTTCTTTTTGTGGGGTTAGTACTCGTCAAATATGCGGCAGGATAGCACCTTGTTTGCCATGTACAACATAGTACTATGAAGCAAAGACAAAACATATTGAGAAAATTGCGGGAGTACTGTCTCAGAATACAAGCATTCCAGATTTGAAATCATCTTCTTGTGGCTTTTTCTAGACCAATATCTGCAGTGTCCGGCAAGTCAGGTGGAAAAAGATAAAGAAAAAAGACAAAATGAGGAGTGTATGTCTTAGATAGAACGTAGCAAGCGTAGGTACCTGGTACGTTAGGTACCTTGACTTCTAGGCGCGGATTACATTACAGCACATCCACGACAAAGCCACCGGACAGATCCACTTCAAACAGGCATGCATCAAATCCAAGATCACACCAACGCTAGGTTTGGATCATTTCACCCAAGCGTATACAGAGACGACGTATGTGCATTCAAAATCGAAACACGATCGTCTATTGCTACTTTGACCCGACAGCTATAATACGAACCTCCTAATACATTCATTTTCTTTTCAAGCATGTCCGACAAAGACCCTGCAAACTCACGCATCGCCATCAAATTCGGCGCATCCAAAGCGCCATCAAGATCTGCACCCGCGTCTTCCCTCGGCAAGCGCGCACGACCGCACCTCGGCGACATCGGGTCCGATTCCGAAAGCGATGGCGAAGGCCGTCCGACAGGCAGGGCCGAGACAATCACGACAATCGGGGCGGGCGCTGATGGCCGCGGGAAGGATGCGAGCTCCTCCAAAAAGCCTCTTACGATACCGAGGCAAGCAAATCGCGACTGGAAGTCGGAGAAGAGAGCTCGAACAAACGCGACATCAACAACACAACCAGTAGATAAGGAAGTCGAGCCAGCGGATCAGGACAAGCCGCTAAAATGGGGTCTCACCTTGAAGGAAAAGGGAGCCAAGGCCACGGAGGACACCGGGCGCCAGTCAGGAGAAGCACAAGCTGAGCAGTCCGTTGCAGAAAATGGCGATGATAAGGCAAAACCAGAAAAGACTGAAGATGAGGAGGCCATGGAAGCGCTTCTGAATGAGCGGGAGGACAAGAAGAAGAGGAATTTAGTTATAGCACGCGCGGAGTCTGCGGGTGCCAAGGAGGAGGAGGCGTTTAAGCAGACCTTTCGCGACGCTCCTGACGTGTCAACCCTGGAAGACTACGAGGAGATGCCCGTGGAGGAGTTTGGCGCAGCACTCTTGCGAGGCATGGGCTGGGACGGTAAGCCCAGGGGCCCAAAGACAAAGGATGTCAAGCGTCGCCCGAACCAAATGGGACTCGGGGCAAAGGATCTCAAAGGTCAAGAAGATTTGGGAGCCTGGGATCAGAAGGGAAGCTCGAGATCGCGACCCAAACGACTGAATGATTACAAGCGCGAGGAGAGGGAACGGCAAGATAAGCGTAACCACCGTGGCTCTGAGAGCTACAAGCAGGAGCGCGATCGCGAAAGGTACGAGGATCGCCAAAGTGGACATTCGCATCGCCGCCGATGATGGTAGCGGCTCATTGAAAGGTTCATAATTATTTCGATCGTTGAATGAGCATAGCGTCTACTAAGCACCTAGATTTATGAACGGTTCGGGAATGCCGTCGCTCGAAATCGGGGTCGTGTCCTGAAAAGTCCCTCGAGAGCTACTCGACAAACAAGCAGCCGCTTTGAAAGGTGCAAGATTTGCGCTTTCATGACTCGCGAGCCACAGGGTACGCCACGGTGAACCTCGACCTCTGTGGCAGGTGTTGTCCTCCAACGAGGCAAAGGTTCATCATGTACGCCGACGCCAAGATTTCGGGCAAAACTAATGAAAGCTCGAGTGCAGGACAAGGAGGATGCCTGGCATTTTCGAAAGTGTGAAGTCTGCCAGCCGGAAGGTTTCGCGGGGTTGTTGAATCGTTGTTCATAATGTAGTACGAAGTATGAACTCTAACGTATAGCGGACCCGGTTTCTATATTCGTAACTGTACTTATGACAGTATAACCTCTAACTCGGTACTTAAGAAGTACCTGGTTCCCGAACAGCCATTTTGGGACGAGAACGGTGCTGTATAATACTCTATACACGTAGGTAGGTATCATCTCGATCCACACTGGAACTGGAAACAGCACTTGGGTAATTATTATAGGCCTGTTTACTTGACAATTCCATTACCAAAAATTGCTTTATCACGTACAACGTGTGAGCGGGCCACCATGCGCGATGGGTTACACGATCGCCTGCTCGCAGTGATGACCGCTACATTTATGTCAGCCCACTAATAGCCTAGCCGCCCGACCAAATGAATGCGTGTCCCATCCAACCACAACACCCTTTTTTGGTCCAATATGGCCCAATTTGGTCCAGTAGGCCGATAGTAGTTGGTCTAGAACAAACCAACGCCTCCGAGATGAGCGTCTGGTTCGCTTTTTTTTTTTTTTTCCGCTGTGATGGAACGTGGTTTTCTACTATGCAGGAAGCAAGCCCGTTGGCAAGGAAGTGGGTTGCAAGCCCAGTGAAGCTATCAATTATTTTCTTCTTGTTTTTCTTCGATGACAGCTTGGCTGATCAGTGCTTTTTGTAAATTATACCTAGATTGGCAGACAATTAATTACAAACTGCCTAGCCCAAGGTAAGTAGGTAATGCCCAGGTAATCACCTGAAATATCTTGCTTCTCGGTGAGCTTGGCTGCACTGCTAAATATCATCGCACTGTGTTCTGCCTATACACATACAGTAGTAGTGAATGCGCCCAACCGTCCTTTTTTTTTTTTTTAGTGGGGATGAACAGTGACTGTTACACCTACAAAGTACCTAAAGAAAATGTTTTGCCCATTTTGCCCACCCTGCTGACACTACTTGATTCAGACTCACTCCACTTTCTAGCTGACACAGCACCGAACCAACGAGGTTGGTGCGTGCAATGATCACTGTACTTTTCGCCTGGTCTACTATTTTTTTGCGCCGTTTCCAGTTTTTCGATGACGTCTCCGTCTTCTCGAGGTATCGCGCCCATCATGCTAATAAGGTCTGAATGGATGTCTCTTGACTCCAACAAAAAGATTGGATGGATGATGCACAGCGGCTCACTAGAGAAGCCCGCCATGATGATAGACATTTGTGGTTTTCATCCCAGAATGCTTTTCCAATGGTAATTACATTTCATCTCTTGCGGCCACTTTGTAATTCTAGTTCTCTTTACGCGATCCTTAATCCTGTGCATGCCTCCTCCAGCTCGGCTATTAAGCAGGAAGACGGCGAAACGCTGTATACCACCTGTACATGAACTCTCCACCACCCCTGACCCTGGCCAGCCTGAACGATCCTGACTCCTTAACTGTCTGATTTATCCTCGAGTCGCTCGCCGCAGCCTCTCTCGACTGGTTAGTCGGCCCACCAGACTGCGCCGAGGGCATCAAGTACAAAGTGATCCCATAGCTATATACATTTTTATCTTTTATTTTATTTTTTTATCTGTTTATTTTTTATGCTATTATTTTCTCATCTTTGTTACAAATCACTGACCGCGAGCCGGCCTTCGACAGTACTCTGATCAATGATATACTCCAACGACTATCTGCGCATGCGGTGCGATCCTTCGAGCTTTCGTTTGCGAACTTGAGAGCGTGAACCGAACCCGTCGCCGGGTTTCCCGTGTTCGAATCAGATGAGCGAGACATCGGCCTTGTTGCCGTCGACGAGTGCGGCCGAGACTCTCGACCGCAGCGACACCGCGAGCCTCCTCCGGCGTCTTGTTCAGCTCATCCGATGCCCGTTTTGCTCCTTACCTCTAGGTCAGCCAGTTACTCTCCCATGTGGGAGGACACTCTGCCGCAAATGCCTTCCGCGCCCACGAACGCGTGCATATATTACATATCCTGCGGGTCCGAACCGATTGCAGGGGTTCGACTGCCCCTTCGACGACTGCAACCAGGAGCATGCCACTGACGATTGTGCCCTTGACGTCGCGATCAACAATGTGGTGGCCAGCATACAAGGAGCCCTCGGGCCCGGGGGATTTCCTCATTTGATTGCCAAGGATGATGACGAGGCGCTGGCCAAGTGGCTCCAGACCCAGCGACGACCTGCGCAACAACCAGGATCCCAGCAGATGCCGAGTCCAAAAGCAACGCCTCGATCGAGTGAGGATGGCCAGGATGTTGAAGATCACTCCAAAGATCCGAAAGAGACCGATCGGGGCTTAGCTGCTAGTGCTGAAGTGTCGCCGGTAGATACCACAACCCGCGATCCCGCCTATCAAACACTTACAGCCAAAGAACAGGCCCATGTACAAATCCTCGAGCGCATCTCTGAAGCGACAAGGCCAGAGGCTGATTGTCAGGTCTGCTATGCTCTTTTCTACGATGCAGTAACCACCCACTGTGGCCATACATTTTGTCGACATTGTTTACATCGCATACTGGACCACTCAGACCTGTGTGCAGTATGTCGACGTCAGATACACCGAGGGGAATGGCCGCAGAACAAGCTCATGGCCAGTATTGAAACAACCCTATGGGCGACTGCCTTGGAAGCCCGGAAGCAAGCGATCTTGGCCGAGAGTAGGCATGGCACTGCCGAGTTTGATATACCGGTGTTTGTGTGTACATTGTCATTCCCGACAATGCCGACATTTCTGCACGTCTTTGAGCCACGGTATAGGTTGATGATCCGACGAGCTTTGGAGCAGGATCGCACTTTCGGCATGGTCTTGCACAGACGAGCAAGACGAGCAGGAGAACCAGACTTTGTAGACATCGGGACCTTACTCCGTATAATCAATGTCGAGTTCTTCCCAGACGGCCGAAGCCTGATTGAGACCGTAAGCGTCTCCCGTTTTCGCATCCTGCAGCATGGTATGAAAGACGGATACGTCGTGGCTAAAATCGAACGGGTAAACGATGTCAGCATCGCAGAGGAGGAGGCTTTGGAGGCTGCTGAAATACGCGAAGCATTGAATACCGACCCCAACACGACATCACAACAAGACGAAGCTGGCGACAAACCTGCGACTATATCTGGAAATGCCACCTGCGTGGCGGCAACTGTCACCGCCAACAACAGGCAGAGCCCAGAAGCGCCGCCGAACTTTGACGTGATGCCCACCAGGGAGCTTTTGAAGTTTGGGGTCGAATTCGTGGCGCGGATGCGGGAAGCTAGCGCGGGGTGGTTGACACATCGAATATTGGCTATATACGGCGAATGCCCCGAAGATGACGCAGCCAAGTTCCCGTGGTGGTTCGCCAGTGTACTTCCAGTCAATGATCTGGAAAAGTACCGACTTTTGGGAACCGCAAGCGTGCGCGAGCGCTTGAAAGTTTGCTGCCACTGGATCCAGGAGTGGGAGTCAAGTAGATGGTGAGTGCCGATGCAGTCCCCTTCTCCTTGGCCCCTCACTGGCATAGCCGCTAGCTTTCCGATCTTATTTCATTTTGCGGGCAGTATTTGGGAAGACTCAGTGGCTCAATCTCAATGACCGTCAGGGCTGATGGCCAATTTCAGACCTGCGTGGTGCATTATTGACGGTGTCAGAATCGGATTAGGAGCCTACCAGACTGCTTGATTTTATGACGGAGTTTCTCTAAATGGATGAACGGGATTGTCCATTTTTTTAAAAGCGATCTCAACACAGAAGTCAGAGCTCATCGCTCTTCCAGCCTCCGAGGGTTGGATGATGAGGACGGCATTATTGTCGTACCCTAAACATTTATTCCATTATGTTTGAACCGGACTGCAGAGCAAGTTCGGTGGTGCTCACTCCAATCGCTGTTAGGCATTGGAAGCATGTAATTCACGTCTTAAGTGTCATGTATGGGGAAATGTAGCAACATCAACTAAACTACATCATTGATTCCATATTGTGTTCACGCTGTTCTCAATCATGAGGTCCGGCGACGAGCCTCTTCAATATGTTAATTCATAACTTCCTTGTCAAAGCTGAGACGGCGGGCAAGGTGTGTATAGTAAAATGGTCGCTGGGCGCTTCAGTACCGGTTGTTCAAGTGTGCTTCCTTTGCTCAGTGTGGGACAAACTGATTGATAACCATGTTGTCCGTACCTAAGGTGGTAGCTAGGGAGGGCTCAATCAAGCTGTTGCCAAAGCTTTGCGATGCTGGTCCAAATGGATGCAAGCTAAATTCGTTTCCGACCCCACCTTCTCAACGCTGCAAGGTCGCGGAGCTTCTGGATACATATGACATGGGTGGTCTTATCGGTTGCTTCGATAAGCCAAAAGTTTTCAAACGACCGTAACCCCCGTCCAAAGCAACTTGCATTCTGGCGATATTTTTCTCAGCGTACTCCTACGTCGGCGGACTCCTTTGTTTGTTTTCGACTCTCATTCCTTGCACTCAATCAGACCGATCGAAAACATTTCCCGAGGCATATCCATACTTCAAAATGGCAAAGCGCAAGCGAGAAGCAGCCGCCGCGGCCCTGAAGACGGCGGAGCCAGAGCAGCAACAAACCACCAAGCGCGCAAAGGCAGTACAGCCCTCACCCGAGGAACCTGCCGTCGTTGTTCAGATTGTCACCGGATCATACGACCGTACCCTCCACGGCTTCACTGCGACGATACGCGGCGGCAAGGAGGGAGACAAGGTTGGCTTTGCCGACACGTTCCTCTTTGACGCCCACAACTCGGCGGTCAAATGTCTCGCTCTCTCGCCCCCATCTGCGCCGGCCCCGGGTCAAGGTCAACGGGTCATGCTGGCAACAGGTGGCACGGACGAGCGAATCAACGTTTACAACATCTCTGCGCACCCACCCAAGCAGAGCGCCGAACAGGACCTCATCTCATCGCTCGCACCCCGGCCGGTCGCCGAGAACCCGCAGAACAGAGAGCTGGGCACGCTTCTGCACCACTCGTCTACGATCACAAAGCTCTCCTTCCCCACGAGGTCTAAACTCCTGTCGTCTTCGGAGGATTCCACAATAGCGATCACGAGGACGCGTGACTGGTCGCTACTGTCAGCCATCAAGGTTCCGATACCCAAGGCATACGGGCGGCCAAGTGGAGACACGGCGCCCATGGGTGGCACGCCGGCTGGCGTCAACGACTTTGCAGTGCATCCCAGTCTCAAAGTCATGATCAGCGTCAGCAAGGGAGAGCGGTCCATGAGGCTGTGGAACTTGGTCACGGGAAAGAAGGCCGGCGTGCTGAATTTTGGCAAGGACGTCCTACACGAGATAGGCGAGGCCAAGTACAACATGGGAGAAGGTCGCAGCGTCGTCTGGGGCACCTGCGATGGGGAGGATGAGTTTGCGGTCGGCTTTGACCGGGAGGTTTTGGTTTACGGAATGGATGGAACGCCCAAATGTCGCGTGATGGGCAGCCTCAAGACCAAGGTTCACAGGGTACAATACCTTCAATGGAATGCCAACAAAGATAGCGAGAAGGACGGCAAGAAGGACAGCAAGAAGGGCGATGACGTCAGTTTCCTCGCCGTGTCCACCGAAGACGGGCGGATATGTTTCTTCTCCACCAAGAGTGAAGATCTACATCAGCCACAAGATGGTGAGGGGAAGGATGGTGCCAAGAAGACAGAACACCTGCCAACTGCCAAACTTTTAGGCAGCGTGGGAGGTAAAGATGCCGGGGTCACCAGCCGCATCAAAGACTTTGTGGTCTTAGCGGGTACCGAAGACGTGCAACAAAAGCACAGAGTCATCGTGGCTGGAAGCAGTGACGGCAAGGTTCACGTGTGGAAGGTGGAGCGCAAAGGCCTCGCGAGCGGTAAGGGGCCTATTGGCAAAAAGTTGGGAAGTTATGAGACGCAAAATCGGATTACATGCCTGACGGCATTCGAAATGATACCCAGACCGGAGGGCTTGGATGATGAAGGCGAGGACGACGAGGAGGTAGAGAGCGGGGAAGAGCTAGATTCAGAAGACGGCGAGAAGTAACGAATACGAGGTATATGATTTTTTGTTAATTGCTGACTGGCTGCCCGGACGCCACTCGGGCGCGTGCGTTGATTGAAATGCAATGTTAATGTTGTCCTGAAAGTGGCGCATCAGGTAAAAAAAAAAAAAACTTCAGAGTAGCAGTGTTCCAGTGGTTTGTTGTCCAAAATGTGCGTACGATAAATACAGTACCACGTCGGTGGAATGCATAATTGCAGATAGCTGAGCTAGCTTGTTGAGCTGTGTGACCCCTAGATAGCCCGGTGGACCAACGGTCTGATGTACCCCGCGAAACTGTGGCCCGAAAAAAGTGGCATGTGGGCAGGGCTTTTTTTTTATTTTTTATTTTTTTTATTGGAGTCACCATAAACATAGAGCAGATGAAAGAGAG
>JAVHJQ010002773.1:0-17917 GCA_031306095.1 Pyricularia sp. CD86 | reverse complement strand
AAAAAAAAAAAAAAAAAAAAACCTCGCGCTTAGCAGTGCACGGCCGATGCCCTGCATACCTACCGGTATGAGGCTAGTGATCCCCTGCCCTGGCTAAAAACGGTCGGTAGACCCTGCTAAGACTGTATGCGTGTGTACCGAGTACGTACTCTTGGCTACCTCCTTCACGACCGAAAACTTGGTATAGGTTTTGGCCAAGTTCTAAACAACTGGCTGTTCGAGATCACACACCAGTCGTTGATTGGAATTACTTGCGATACGCAACACCAAGGGTTGTTTTCTGAAACAACACGTACAATCGATCAGATCAAATGATATTCGTCGGTTACTTATTATTTTTTTTTCTATGGTTGATCTACACTGCATAGACTGGGCATACGTTATTTTCCTCGAAACAAAGATCCACGCAAGCACTACGTGTGGTATGACGTTCGAAGACCAGCCATGACTCTCTTTTGTTTTTGTTTTTTTGTTTTTCGTTTTTCTTGAATGCTATTGGCATGATAAACTGAAGAGGATTATGATCATCAAGAACTACGTAAAATTCAACCAATCCAATTACCGATAGCGATACTATACCCTAAACAAGTATACGCCAACAACATAATAAATGTCACAGCGCGCAGTAATCTTGGAAAATGCCTCGCAGGATGGCAGCATCCGAGACCTGGTTCTTGACTTGTTATTTATCTCTTAATCACTGGAGGCTGTCCTGTATGTAGTGACAACCTGTGAGCAGAAACCGGCACATGAGTACCGAGTCAACAAACCAAATCTGAGGTAAGAGGTCAAAAATCCGAGAGTTTCTGGGTTCATGTCGAGACGGCATTCGGAATTCCCGCAGCCACAGATCGGATCACACCCGTGTTACTGAGACTGCGGAAGATCTTCTGGAAGATGAGGCACGGTCTAGGCTATCTAGCACGAGTAATGATCAAATAATTTGATGAGCTCAATTACGGCTGGTACCGCCTAGTGCAGAAGTTCGTCCAATTAACGGTTTGACTTTGACGCGTCTGATTGTTTTCATCTCTTTTGTCATTGTATGGTTTTTTTTTATTTCTTGTTATTTCCATGGGGTCCCAACCAATCTCTATGTACAGTTAATATCGAGAAACTAGTCGCTCTCGAATTACTGATAAGTACCCTGTCTATTCGGTAGTTGAAGAAAGAAGAGGATTCATAACAGAGTAGTAACCACGGAAAAGGGTGTCGGTGCTATCGAAGCCAAATGAAAACCAGCGATCCCAGCAACTATGTCCTTTTGGTGTTTTGTCAGGCCAACTCTTCACGTGATTTTGACACAATGGCTGTGATATGTACACGTCAAAAAATGTAAAAAAAGGACAAAAAATAAAAATAAAAGACAACAACAAGACATTACCCAGTATCATCACATTCATCCCATCTGTCAAATGGCAGGACGATGGAAGGTATATGAGAGGGTGAGAAGCGTGAGCATAGAAATCCACGACTAAGTAGTCTGTAGATGGCCAGGTCGTGCAATCCAAAAAATAAAGAACAAACTCCGATGCTGATGCGCAAAGAAATAGCAAGCGAGGCGAGGAACAACTTCATCATGGCTTTTAGCGAACGGAACAAAAACAGGCATTAGCAACCTCTTAGTCGCGCATCTTCCAAGATGGCTTTAGAGTTTCGTCCATGGCCGCTTTGGTGAAGATTTGATCGCCCGGCAGGCGGCTGACACGCCCAGCGCCGCTTCTAATGGCACCAAGCTGTACAGCCGAGATACCGCTGCGGTTGCTGCGGATGCTGCCCGCATCGCTCATTGTGTCCGCATCCTTGAACTTCCGGGGAGGAGCAAAATCAAGACCGGTGAATGTGCTAGATTTCCTCAAGAGGTGACTATAACATAAGGTTAGAAGAATTCCCAACAAGGTCAAGTAACACGACAAACAAATGTTCCGGCTCAACTTACGGGCTTGGGAGGGCTGCCATTTCGTCAAATGCGGACACTAAGGGAGAGTGAATGGCAGGTGCCTGGTAAGCAAGCCTCTCTCCTCCAGCGGGGCTCTGCGATCGGCCAACGGCCTGATCCTTGAAGGTAGAAGGCGGTGCGAAGTCAACAGCAGCCATGATGGCAAAAGAATCATCGCGCAGCTTCGAGGGGTTGGGAAGGGTGGTCAGAGCCGCAGGTGGGGGCATTGGCTTCCTCGAGGCAGACATGGCACTTCCGGCCCTACCGCGGTTGTGTGGGTTGGATGCAGATGATCCAGGCCTAGGACCCCATTGGCCGTTTGAAGCAGCGGATCCGGGACGACGAGGGGGTCCGCGGTTCCCTGGCATGCTCATTCCACTGACAGAGCCGGCGTGGGGCCGCCTAGGGCCACCCCTAGGACCGGGGAACCGGGAGCCAGACGGAGGGGGTGTCATGGCACGACGAGCAACGGGCTGGGCATATGGCATGACGAATGAGTTGGTGTCGGGGTCATAGTAAGCAGCGTCGTTCAGGTAGCCCTGGTCGTAGTCCTCGTAGTACTGGCCGCCTTGGTTGTTTCCCTGACCACTACCTGGGTGGTAGTTGTATCCCTCCTGCAGTGGGGGCATCGGGTCTGCGTTCTTGCTGTCGTCAAAGTATTCCTTGTAAAATGATCGAATACGGTTGGCCCTGGTCTCTGGGTCCTCGGACTCGGTCACTTCACTAGGAGGCAGCGGCCGGAAGCCAACTGAGTGTCTCTTGTTATCCTGGAAACCAACTGAGAGGCGCTTGTTGTCTTGCTGCGGGAGACCTAGGCTGGCCAGTGAAGGCTCTGGGGGATATTCAGACGATTGGCGGCGATGCTGTGACCTTCCACGTTCCTCCACCTGCTCGAGGTTGTCGGAGTATTGACCCTCGCCAATAATAGGTGCGGTCATTGGTTGACGTTCGACGTTCAGTGGTGCGGGGGCAGCGAGCTCCGTGTTGATGGTAGGAAGTTGCGGCAGGGGTTGCGTCGGAGGGCTGTAGGCATGGTCCTGGGAGAAGTCAAATGCCTTGTAGTTGTCGGAGAAAGGACCGGAGTTGTCATGAGCCGATATTGCCAAGGGTGAAGAAGGCGGGAGCGCCGCGAGGCTGGGGGCTTGCGATGATTCTTTGGGCAACGAAGCAGGTTTCGGTTCCTGGATCTCGGGGACGGAGGGCATAGCCGTGGCGAGGGGGCTCGACTTGTCATCAGGGTAGGGGGTGGAATCAACCTGTGTCGGGGATTTCAGGGCTGCTGGTGGAGGAGGCTTAACATAATCGTCCTGAGATGCTTCGTAACGTGGGGGCACAGAGCCAATCGTCGATGTCGGCGAGGTTGCCTGGAGCGAACCCTTACGGGTGGTAGGGACTGTGATCTTGGGGCCTGTAGGGTGATCCATGCCGCCAGGTTTGTAGGAACGCAGAGATCCAGCATCGCTGGCGTTGTACTGGGTGATGTGACGGTAAGGATCCTCGTTGTGCAGAGTCTTGGCCAAAGAATGTATCGACTCGCGGGAGTTCTGCATGTTGGGAGGCAGAAGGTACGGGCTAGAAAGGTTCATGTCCATCGAGATCTGTCGATTGTGAGGGCCGCCAAGTTTCTCCCCTCCAAAGAGCTTGCTCTTGCGCTTGCCCGGGCCCATGTCCAGACCAAAGTCGAGTGACTTGTGCGGGTCATTAGCATCCTCTTGCCTCTGCCTGCGAACGTTCTTACGGTGCAACCAGATAAGCATTACCACCAGTGCAACCAGAGGGATACTGTAGATTTTCAGCGTCAGAGAACATCTCGAAGCGTAGGGGATACCTGACAACACCTACGTGACTCCTAGTGCTATGGGGATGGCGAGAGTTTGGTTGGTGACAGGCTTCTCGCAAAGATTCGAGTTATCACCATTGCTGCAGTCGTCGGAAGACTGGCGGGATACAAGCCGTTTGAAGAAACCAGGGCCATCGGCAGCGATCGGCAGCGCCGGTGCGCTGGCATCTCTAATCATGAGAGGCTTCCGAGAACCCAAGTGGTATTCTCCATTGTGAACGGTCACTCCAACCATCTTCTCCGCGATTATACTAAAAGCCTTCCTGTTGTAGAGAATTATGTCCCGGGACGATGAGTCCAGGTCAGGAGGCAGGCGTATGATATTTCTCGTATCGTTATAATTCAAGCATAGCCGTATAGCGAGGTTCCTGTTTTACTGCTTTCGATCGCGGGAACACGGTGATATTGGTCCTCCAACAGCCGCAAATATTTGGACGCAATTTGGACTAAAATTTGGCGAAACACCCAGAAGCAATTACTGTGGTTGTGGCTCCGTAGATTCAGCCGAGAGAGCAGAACAGGTGAATTAGGTCGTTCGGGAATGATCAGATTAAGCCGTCGTCTTTAAGAAAAGCTGAGTGAGAGAATAATTCCAAGAGGCTGGCTAAGGCAAAGTAGGTGAGTGGATGAGCGAGCGAGTGAATGAATGAATGAACGATCACGAGAGCCGAGTCAGCGTGTTGGAATGTTAAAAAAAAATGAATGGAACGCCTGCAGGCAGACTGTTGAAATGAGTGTAAGGGCGAATGCCGTCGTCGACGAGGACGTGAATTAGACTTGGTGCCGTCGTGAGGGTGGAATTATCACGCACACTAAAGAGAAGGAGGGAAAAGAGAAAAAGAGTGTAGGATGGACCACAAGATTTTGGGAGGAGGTTTCGGGGCGGAGCACATTTACAGATTAGGAAACCAAACGGCCAGGTCCGTGGTTGTCACAGGCTGGCATTGGATAGCGGTGGTCCTGGGGGTGTGAAGGGGAAGCCTGTCAATCACTCGGTCTGGTAATGGCAAGGACCTCACAGTACACATGCCCTGGTCCGTCTCCTCTTCTGCACTATTAAAATAGTAAAATGCAGCACATGCATGCACAAGCAATCGAAACATTCATTGCGGGACAGGACGGACCAGCAAAGTCAGACTGGGGACTAGCAATTTCGTTGCAATATTGACCAAGGAGAGGGGGTGATGGTGTGTATGCCTGACCTTGTCAACCGTGTGTTCATCCCATATCGGACGGGCATTCCATGTGCTCTCCTTTCTTTTCTTGTCCCCGGCAAGCCCAGGCAGGGGGGAGGATGCCAGGACCATCCATGGTTGTCAGGGTCCACATTTGATCCGCTGCAGGTACAATAAGCCGTTCATTGGTCAATCTGGACGCCAAATTTGATCCGGACCCATGCGCTAATCTCGTCTGTGTCCTTCTCAGGGGCGTTTCTTCAACAACGCCCGTCCCCTATTCGTTCATCTCGAGATTCAGTGGCCCACACCGGCTATTAAATTCGTGGAACGGCACAGCGGGAGATGAAAGAACTCTGCGCCCAGATATTTGAGGCTTTTATCGAAGTCCGGATCGCCTTGCGGGATGAAAAAAAAATCTTGAAATCGTTGTGAAATTCCGTCATCAATGTGATAAATGCCTTCATCTGTTCAGGCTGCAAGAAATACAAAGTAACGATAATTGCATTAGTTTCCCAGTCATGATATAAGAGTTTTTTTTCGTCATCCGCGTTGTCAGAGGTAGGCGGCGAGGCTAGACCAAGCTACCAAGAAAGAAAATCCTAATTCCTCCAAAATAGGGGCCGCCTCAGCGCCGAGCATAGCCAACCAATCAGGACAAACCGCTTTTTGAAGGCGAGCGCTTCCAACAACTGTCAGCCAGCAGACATGCACTCCGTTGTAAGCAGCAGTTTCGTAGCAGATAAGCTCCAATTTTAGGTATCCGTGTTTCCGCAGGGTTCGTGGATTTTCAAAGGTCTAAAATCGATAGCTGACGTATGCCTGCCCAGTTTGTGTCCAACTCAATGTATGATTAATAGGTATTTAGTTTCTGCGTGACAGTTTTTCGAACAAACTCTATTCTCTTAACGGGAGAATATTGTCAATCAATCTCCGAGTAAACAAACCCCCTTCCCAAAAAAAAAAAAAAACGCTCCCTTCTTTGGTGGTTCCATTGTTAATCTCTCGTGTGCCGTGTGATCGCCGTGGCGTACAGTAGCTCATCCATTGGTGCTTAATTCGAGGTGGTCTTGCATATTCCAAAATCTGAGGGTTGGGAACCCAACGGCCATGACCAGGGATGCCTCCCACGTAATTCGCTGGCGCCATTGGTGTGCACAGCAAAGCTCTGACTATTTGGGGAGCTGTGCCCGAAGTGGTGGCACTTAGCTGTTTGACCATTTTCTCCAGTCTTGCTTCTGGCGGCCCTTGTTTCAATTTCTCTATTTTCTTTCTATTTCAATTCGCATGAGACAGCCAAGTAATCATGAAAATGCCATAGGTTATCGAATCGACAAAGTGCAGCGCCCTTTGCTTGGACTCATCTTACTTGGTAGAAGTCTGGCGCATATTCAAGCAGCCAGCTCTTCTCTACCTTGCTGATGTCTCTGATGAAGGTTTTAGCACCTGTCTCCATGACCTCGTGGAATATGACCCAGTCAGCCTTCCTGTTGAACATCAAAGAGCTCGGGTGAGCATGCAGGGTTGTTCCTCCTTGCACAGTTTGGAAGGTTCCATCTGCCTGCATCCTCGCCGCGTGGGAAAAATATCCTGTTGTCAGACAACGTCGAATGTGTTCGCCTGTCACTATAGGGCTGCCTCCCGTCGTCTTCCCCGACGCTAGCGTCTCATCCACGCGGATTCCGAATCGTTCCAGGTAGCGTTTAAGCTGCGCCCGAATGCTCACTGCTCGGGACATTGTCTTGTAGTTGAGCAGGTTTTCATGGCAGAAACGAGACTCTTTGCGACCTTTGGTCACAAAAGCCTGATAGACATTTAACAGGGTGAGGTGATCACCCTCATCTGCCGCGAATTTTCTTCTTCTGCTTTCGAGTTGCTTCCTTTCACCTTCATGTTGAATCCATACATCGCCACCAGCACTCGTCATGGCAGCTATGGTCAACATTTCGCTCAAACAGCCAAACGACTCGGCCGACAGGAGGGTTTTGGCCATCATTGGTTCAACAGCTAATTCGGCCATCCTCAGTCCCAGTGGTTTTGTCAACTTGGCGTAGTCGTCCAGAGCACCGAGAGAGTAGAGTAGTTCGAGGGCCTTTGTCATTAGTTCGGCAGGTGGGGGTGTCAGAAAATCAAAGTGCAGTACATTGTCTATACCCAGAGCTTTGAGTTGAAGGATGAATGGCGCCAGATTTGACCGTTGTATCTCCGGTATGTTGGTCTCGCTGAGTAATGTATACGATTCCTCGGTGTACAGTCGAAAACATTTGCCCGGCTTTGTCCGTCCTGCTCTTCCAGCACGTTGCGCAGCGGCGGCCTTCGATACTGGCACAGCTGTCAACGTTTCTATGCCAGTTTTGGGGTTATAAGCACGAAGTTTGACAAAGCCGCTATCCACGACATATACTATGCCACCTATTGTCACAGATGCTTCCGCTATGTTGGTCGAGAATATGACTTTCCTGGTATTCTCTGGCGCTTCTTCGAAGACATACATCTGTTGTTCGGTGGAGAGCCCAGCAAACAGTGGGAGAGGCAAGAGGCCGCGATCCCGGGAAGTTAGATGTGCAGTCCGTTCGGAGACAGCATCGACCGCAGCCTCTATCTCATCTCTTCCGGTAAGGAATACTAGGATATCACCATCAGGCTCATTCTCGTGGATATCCAGCACTGTAGATATCGCCTTCTGCAGGTAGTCTTCAGCCGGCGATTCAAGGTAGAGGATATCGATAGGGTATGTTCGACCTTCCAGGCTGACAACCGTCCCTATAGTACCTTGAGGTTCTTCCTTATCCTGCTTCGCCTCTCCGGGAGTTGATGAAAAGAAGCCAAGAAATTGTTCCGCCTGCAGGGTTGCACTGCTGATAATTATGCGTAACTCTGGACGCTTTTTCCGAATCTTTTTCAGCAGGCCAAGCAGAATATCGGTACTGATTGATCTCTCGTGGGCTTCATCCACCATGACAATAGAATATCGCGACAGCAGGGGATCCACAAGGGCCTCCCGAATAAGAAGGCCGTCGGTGAGAAACTTTATCCGCGTCGCTTCTGAGGTCACATCTTCAAACCGGATGGAATAGCCTACTTCCTTCCCAACTTCTGATCCATATTCCTCGGCCACTCTCAATGCCACGGTGGTGGCTGCAATTCGCCGTGGCTACGAAGAGTCAGCTCCCGGTACAAAAGTAAATCTGGGGAAGATTGGCATGAAAGCAAGACAGCAAAAGACAGAAAAAGAAAAAAAAGAACACACCTGCGTTACTCCGATGACCTTCCCATCGGAGCACCAGCCAGCTTTTTCGAGAAACTGCGGGATCTGAGTTGTTTTTCCTGACCCAGTTTGTCCAATGACGACTGTGACTGGATTGCTCTCTACTACATATAGTAGGCTGTCCTTGTGCCTGGCGATAGGCAACAAAGAAGAAGGCTTATGTAGTGCCGGTATGAAAGAAGCTCCGAGGTCAAAGTCGGCCATCGTAGCCGGCTAAGTGGCCTCAGCAATGCTGGGCTTCCCGACTTTTCAACCGATGTCCCTAGTCAATAAGGTCACTTTATGGTGGTGGGGAGCCCGAATAATGACGGTTTACAATGTAGAAACGTTATGATTTGCGAGCTTGTGGAAAGACAGACGCGGGAATATTGTTTTGATGGGGTAACCTTGATGACTGGGGAAGTCAATGTCGACTTCTGGTCAATGTGCCTAATCCTGGTTAGATAGATTTAAGGATGTACCTTGGAATCTTGTGCTATTTCAGACTTGCGAATGTTTGGAGTTCCCTGTATTGACAAAAAAAATCCTTTACAAAAATTTCACCCGGATGTTCCCTGAAAGTTTCAGAGAGCTTTTTTGGATTTGTTTACTATTATTTCATTTGGTTTCATTTCACTTTCCTTTTGGGGGCTTCTGCAAAAAGGCAGTGCCTACGCTACCGAGTTTACCGTCTCGAGGACATGGAAGGTGGGTGGAGTGGGCACAGGCTGTAGTCACGTGCGTATCAAAAAATGTCGGTTCGAAGCCGAGACCTTTTGACAGTATCAAACTACAATTACGTAACCATGCGGCACCCCACGTTAAATTCATTCCTTAGATGCTTTTCGCTGCCCAACCTCATATGACTGAACTGCCTGAGCTGAGAGACCACGCGCTCATCAATCAGGATTACGAGCTTGCTTCTTTCCTCTCAATCATCAACCAAACTGTCGCCCGCGAATCTCTGCCTCAGCAGGTTAACTGTGGCGATCGCTGACAGTCCAACTGGACGATACAAAGTGCTTGTTCGCCTTTTTTTTTTTTTTGTCCGTCTCTTGTTGTCACCCTTGACAGTTAATTTGCCGCCTTGGTGGGTATTGCTGGTTCAAAGCTCGTCTTTGGAAACTGCAAACTCTGACATCAAGGCCTAAACCTCTCCGTGTTTGGGCCCGATCCGGAGGCGTCTTGACCTCGTCGACACACCGTGTCTCTCTTACCATCGCTTTCACTTCCACTGGTTCTACTCGTTGCGACAGACCGGCTCCTGGGACAACTAGGTCTGTCTGCCTGAGCCTCTCGCCTGCTTGCTGCGGAACACGCATGCTATAGCACATTGTCGTGCATGCGTCCGCGCAAGCGAAGATCAACCCACTTTCCCCTCCAAGTTGATCCAAGGGCCTAATATTGAGTCACCCGTGACAAACTATTGTTCTTCGGGGAGAATCCAGGTGTTTTGTTTCCACCGTTTTATCAGTGTTCAATGTCATAGTTGATTGGCAGATTTATCTCCAGGTAATCTATCTAATGGCGAGCAAAAAGAAGAAATCGCAGAAGCAGAAGACTGCTACTGCCACAGGTACAGGAAAGAGTATTCAAAAACGCAAGAAGGCGGTTTCTCGACGCAATGATAGATGGGCGTCGACCGCCGCTCCGTTGCCTAGCCTCGTCGTGCGACGACCTGCGCCAGTTATATCCTCAAAGCACACCACGTATTTTGAGATTGTTGAGAACAAAGAAAAGAAGAAGAAACTGGAATTCCAGGTAGGGGGTACTCGCACCGTATTGAGTTCTTGGCAATCTCGATACTATCTTCATCGGATGCTCGTTGTCGATAGACCTTCCACTATGTGCGTTACCAAATAAGTAAAAATCCTGACCATTTGATCTGCAGGTTACAACAGACCGTACTCCACCGCCAGGGTTTGAATTTGTCCCGATTGGTAACCCGGACCTTACCAAGGCTTGTAAGGAGCTCTCAAGAGAGCAAGATGCCATGATCTTCATCGTCTCGGTACGCCTGCCCGTACTCCTCCCTCAATGACGATATAATATTTGCCCATGTTGACACTTCCTACACCCAGGCTATGGACCACGGCGACGGCAGTCAGCTCGGTCTACACATGAACCGAGTCGGTCATCACATCCGACGAACCATCGTCGAACAAGCTAGGACCTCACTGGGCCAATCTTTGGAATACTTCCTTGAGACAGCTAGTGACAAACGTCCAGAGCCAATTCCTGAGACCCAAGAGGAGATTAATGCCCAAGCAGATGCTGCACTAAGAGACCTATTTCCGCGTATGCCAAACACAGACCGACAGATGGTCATTGACCGCTCATTTCGGAAGGTATGTAAGCCCAGCCATACTATGCCCTCGTTGTCGAACTGTTAAAATAATAAACCATGGATTTACATAGGGAGGCGGAGAAACAGTAGGGCTGGCCGCCGACCTGACTCTGTCACGACGAGTGCAGCTCGCCGTACTTGCACATATTCGCCATACCCATACTACGTACGACGAGCTTTGGAGGACTCATGGTTGGGCCACGGCCAGGAAAGCAATCGAGGCCACATGTCTCGACTTTATCGTCAAGTGGCGAGGAGACGAAGAGACTGGCCGGGATCAGTTGGATGAGATCCTACGGGAGGTGATTGTCATCTCAGACTCCGAGGATTCTGACGATGATGACGACGAGGACGATGATGATAGCGAAGATGATAGTTCGGAGACCGAGGACAGCGATCAGACCGAGGCTGGTGAGATTGATGGCGACATGTCGTCGCCCCGCCCTCAGGCTCCATACAGGCCCGAGCCGTATCGGCCAGGGTACGTGACTGGTGGAGAAGGGGACCGGTTCCAACCGCCCCGCGTCCCAGTCAGTTCTGGGCCGACCTTCCACAGAAGACTCAACTCGACAAACTTCAGGCGCTATGAGGCTGTCGCACAGACTCGGTGGGAGCAGGCCCAGAACAGGGTTCGCCATGAAAATGTACCCCTGGTGATTGCTGCTCCTTCGGTACCCTTGCGTAGCGTCGACAATCATTCGGATTTGCGGCCCTACCAACCCTACAATCCGCGCTGCCAACAACCAGCACCTCCAAGTAGGGGCAATGGCCGTCCTGGCTTGCTCCCTGCCGAGGAGATCCTCAGCGGTCCTTCTCGTCCAGTGGACCCAAGGGCATCCATTTCAACAGCAGTCAAAGGTTTGGAGCTTAAGGACTATCTGGTTCCTTCAATTGAGCCTAGATCTCCAGAAAATCTCAACAGTCCAATCTTTGTCCGCACTTTACCCCCACGAGTACATGAACGACAGTCCGCTGGCATATCCGTTCGGCGACGGTCTCGCAGCCCGGCCTATCGGTCTCCACAACCCTCTGCAGCATTTGAACGGACCGAAGAGCGCGGTTATCTCAATCCTGACCCTAACACGGCGGCTAAGTACCATGTTAGTGGCGGAGGATTGTCCTCTAGACCTGTCGGCTCGTCTGATGTGATCGGCATGTCGGAGCGAAGCCAAGGCTCATACTTGGTATTGCCTGACGACAGAAGGGAGTATATGGATATGCGTTCGCACCAGCAGCATCATACTCCTGGCTCCCCTCGCTTACCGGCAGCTTCACAGCATTGGCCGTCACAACGTGGCATCGCGCCAACAGTTGGAGTCGACCCTCGAGGTCCTTACCCTAATCATCGCGAGACCGTGCTCCTTAGAACGGAGCGCCGCCCCATTTTGGTTGAGGATTGGGATAGACGAAGAACTGTTGAGCAGCCCATGTCAACAGGCAGCGGTGGGTGGCCGGTGTCGGCAGATGATGGTCGCTCTGCTGCCAGGCCTGTGTTTGCATCCGCTCGCCAATTTCCTCCTGATAGCCCATATACTCCGACAGTGCGGGAGCGCGGCTTGGTGCAGTCTGATATTGCTGGTCTTCCTGTGGTTGACCACAATGATCCTCGAGCTGCAGCATATTCCAGGCGTTTATTACCATCAAGAGAAGCCTACTCCCAACCTCAAGTACGGGATTTCCCACAACATCGCGAACAACTGCCAGTGCAGCCTCGTGGTGCGATTGTCAGGCCGCCATCCCCACAATACCGTCCACGGCCAGAGGATGTATCTGGTCGACGACATCACATTTTCGGCGAGGAAATACCTTCCATACGATTTGACGATGTGCGCCCTACAACAGATGGACTTAGAGAGCCCATCCGGACCAGAGTGGCACCGCCTGCGGGCTTGATGTTAGTCTGCCGATTCGTTTTAATGCATCTTTCGATACTGACTGACACTTTTGCAAGGCATGCGGGACATGCGTCTCGAGAAAGACAGTACGTCAATGACACCGAGCATCGCCCACCCACCTTTGCCCCGCGTGTAGAGTACATACACCTCGATTAAAAAAACCGGCCTTGGGTTTCAATATCAAAATTCACACTGCCGGTCTTTCGACCACGATGCGAAGCATACGAGGGTGAGTGAAGCATGGTTTCATGATACTTTGGTCCTGTTGTCGGGATCGCTTCACAGACCATCTTTTAAGTACCCTTGACCATGGACCAAAGTCAGTCTAGCAGAGTACTGGTTTTATGTATAAGAGTATTTTATATTTTTTTTTAAAAAAAAACCAAAAAAAACGAGTGGATGATGGTCTTCATCTGGCTGGAGGAACATTTTGTTTGGCGCGACTCTTGTGAGGACGCGAGGAATACGGCTGGGGCAAATCGTGTTTTCGGTTCGGAAGATACCCGGGATGCATTAAGTATATAACATTCCATGGACAAGGCGAACGGAGTTTGTGGTTTTGTACGGACAATAAATAGTAGAACAATCATTGAGTAAGGGAAACCCAATCATTGAATTTCATAAAAGGACTGAAATAGAACTGGTGTTCCGTTCGAGTAAACTTCGCAGCAAAAAGATCGCACTATACATATTCTGTTGTTCTTGGCTGAGCCCATTCACTCAACTAGGCTTTTCTGTTGACTACATCACAGTCTATTATTAATGGTGTCAATCACGACCAACCCTCCACGGAACCTTTGACACGCCAGCGTCTTGTATTGCCAAAGGACGGTAAAACGAGCGAATTGGGGGAATATAAGTGTCTAAATCGTGCATAATTGTCAAATACGCAACAGGTCCTAGAAGCTCAGCATACGCCGCTCACGGCTTGTAACTCTAATCCTTCTTCACCGTCGTTTCTCCACCCTTCTTCTTCTCATCCACCAAACTGTCATTCATGGCTTCTGCGGCAGCCTTGCGCAGGCGCTCTGCGTCTTCCATCTTGATGTCACCACCCGACGTGGACGAGGCCGTCTTCTTGTGGCCCTTGGTCCCTGAGCTGGTATGGGAGCTGTCCTTGTCGTCATCGCTGTCACCCAAGCTGAAAGGGTCGTTGTCCGCGATCGGGCTGGGTTCGACCGTGGATAAGGGCTGCCATTTGCTCGGCTTGCCGGCGGTACCTGATGCCGTGGCGCCTGCGCCTGGTGCCGGTGAGGTACCGGTTGACTGAGGTGAGACGTTGTAAACGTCACCAATTTCTTCAGCTCCATCCCGGAAGGCGACTTTGCGGCCATCACCACCAGGCTTTGGTGAGACGGAGGGTGGTGGCGGGCGGAATATGTTTGGGTTCGGTTGGGCGCGGCCAACAGGAGCTGTGAAAAATTAGCATAGCTGATTGATGGAAAATGCGAAATTGGCTCCCGATGACGGGCATGGAGATGAACTTACTTCCGTCGGTGTTGAACTTCATACCAGCAAAGTCATCACTGAGCACCTGAGGGTCTGCGTCGTACCGCTCGTAATCGCCACTGCGCCGACTGGCGTCCGCGCTGGCCCGCCCACTCCCATACTGACTGCGGCCTGCTTGCGATGACTGACCACGGCCCATGCCCTGTTGTCCCTGCTGCTGCGGTTCGTCGCTAAACTCCTCGTCGATGCGCTTCTTGATAGTCTGAAACCATGTGTTGACCGTCTTCTGCGTCTCCTGGAAACCCTTGCGGAGATTTTCCTTGATGATGGGGAGATCGTCGTCCATAAAGTTTCGCTCTGGTTCCCGGCTTGCACCGCCCTGGCTACGGTAGTTCCGGCTAGGATCCAACCCTGTCTGCTGACGAGCCGGCCGGCGGCTTGTTCGCTCCTCGTATGCGCCCACGTTCTCGTAGTGTTGCGCCAGTTGCCGAGCGTACAGCTCATCTGCCTCCAGTTGGGACTGCGCTGTTGCGCCTTCCACAACAGGTGGTCTCGGAGGCTGCGGGGGTGCGGGCTCATCTACTTCACGGCTGGCCGCATCTGGGTCGGTCATTTCTGTACACCAGTAGTATCACACGTTAGTGAGCTAGTCCTTTTTAGACAAAAAAAAAGAAGGATGAGCAAGGCCTACCCAGAAGAGCGTTGAAGGCAGGGTCAATCTTTCCACCACTGGCGGTCAGGACAGCCCTGATGACAGCATCATCGAGTGTAGGGAAGGCTTCCTTGAGCATCATCTGGTGCCGTTGTGCTTCGGTCATAGGTCTCGGAGGTTTTGGCGGCGCCGCCTCCTCAGTTGCTCTCGCTGTTGACGTTGCGGCACCAGTTGTGGTTGATGCCGCTCCTGGCGCGGTTGCCGTTCCCGACGACTCCAACCCGGTCGACTCTTGAACATCGTCGTCATCCATCTCGAAGGGTCTGGCTGTGGTTGGGGACTCCGGGACCGACACTGCAGTGCCCGAGACTTTATTCTAAGACGGAATGATGGTAATTAGTTGGGTGGACTGGAAGAAGAATGGGCGGGTTGGTGGCGTCAAGAAAGAAACTGGGCATCAAGCAGACTGTGGAATTTGGGATGAACCGGGGATTGAAGAAAGGCTTACAGCGTCGGATTGCGCAGACATGGTGGGTTGCTTTGAAAAAGCAATGTAATTGTGGTCCCAAAGCAGCAGAGAATAAAATATATGCGAGAGTTGCTCCAAACAGAAACAACGTCAAGTTGAAAAGGCCAAAGGTACGAAATGAGTTCAGCCTGTTCAGAAAGATGTCAACTGGAAGAGGGGTGCACAATTCACACAGTTCATGCATCTAATCTAATGCCAGCTTGGGTGTATTAACACGAATGACAGTGACGAAAGCAGCTTGGCAGGCCCGGGTGGCGCCACAACCATTATCGTCAGCTTCAGCCACTGGCGGTCTCCCCACACCCTGTGGCACAGCAGAGGCGAAACAGCAACAGAGAGTGTTACATTCGATACTGCGGGGAGGTTTTAAAAGTGGGGCAAATGGACCTGAACAACTATCCTGGGCGTCCAGCTCGCGTGGGCGGGCTTCCAAGACTTGGAGAAAGCTCGTGCAGCTGAGAATGAATGACGAATGCCTGCGGCATGGATGCGGCTTAGTCTTCTTCTAGAAAGATGCGGCTACTGGAACTCTGCGACAACAGCACGACACGACGCGTGACTTGGCAATGATAAAAACTGACCGTATTTTCGCGCGCTATATCCTCCAACCTCGACCGTCTAGAATCAACCCCAATGATAGTTGCTTGCCCGCGTGAAACTCGTCTTTCGCTGCAATCTTCCGGAGAAGCGCATTACTCGCCAGTATGGGTAACAGCGGGAGCAAAGTCACAGCCCAGGATAAGTGTGTCTATGCCCCTCGACGCCGCAGATCCTGATCATGGCCCAATCTAACGGGCTGTTGATCCTTTTTGATATAGGGCCATACTCGACCTGAAAAATCAACGCGACAAGCTACATCGTTACCAGAAGAAGATTACGATTCTCACGGATAAGGAGACGGAGATAGCCAAGCGGATGCTTGAACAGGGCGATAAGAAAAGAGCATTGCTGGCATTACGACGGAAGAAGTATCAGGAGTCGCTGCTGGCAAAAACAGATTCTCAACTAGACCAACTAGAGAAATTGGCAAACAGTGTCGAATTTGCCCTGATACAAAAGGATGTCGTGTTTGGACTACAGCAAGGAACAAAGGTCCTCGAGGAGATACACAAGGAGATGGGAGGCATAGAGCATGTCGAGAAGCTGATGGGCGAAACGGCAGATGCTATCGCATATCAAAAGGTGCTTTCAACCGTGGCAATGTCGCCTCAGCAAACTGACCCCCAAGATATATGTATCGGTTGCTGACATTGATGGTTCCGATGGTAGGAAATCAGCGAGATGCTGGGCAACAGCATGTCAAACCAAGACGAGGACGAGGTGGAAGACGAGCTGGCTGCTTTGGAGGCAGAGGTGAATGGCGTCTCAGCATTACCAAATGCCCCACAAACCAATCTACCAAAGGTCAAGGACCCGGTTGCAGCCGAGTCTACAGCAGTGAAGCCAGATACCGAACGAGAAGCTGTACCAGCATGATGAGGGATGGAGGGCTTTAAACCGCCCGAGGACGCAACGAAGCCACGACATTCATGCCATGCGATTCTTTGGATACAATTTTTTCCCTACCAAACCTGACAGTATTGATATCCCATCTGATTTTTTCGGATCTGCTTTTTTCGGATCTGCTTATATTTCTCGGCAACTCTGCAGTGCCCGAGAAAACGGAAGAAGCGCCGCGATGAAATTGTGCACAGGACTGCAAGACCTTGCATACGGGTACGAGCTAGGTCTAGATACCATAACCTTGCATCTAGGTTTCTGTCAGAACCACCAGAATTGGAGTGCGAGAGATGGCTCTTTTTTTCAACTTTTTACTTCCTTTTTTCCATTCCAGATGCTTGTTGTCCGATTTTGGTTGACCTCGAGAACCTCGTTCCCTTCGGAATCCAGACTGGAGATGGAAACAAACGAGTTTCGATAGAACAAGCTCTGTCATGTTACAATGGAAGGCCACATGCAGTTCGCGTTCGAGCGAGGACCCAAGTTCGCTTTTAGCCGATGTGTAAGACTAGGTAGAGAGTGTGTGAACTCAGGGCAAGCCAGGTTTGCCAGCCAAGAATTGAGCTATCAATATTTTCGGATTCATACAGTTGCGATCGGTTAGAGGAGTTTCTGAAATGAGAACCATGTCAACAATACAGAGTTCGTGTAATAGAAACTATCAAACGTGCAACGGCTACCAAAGTAATTATGTCCGAGATTGAGGTACGTACAGTACAGTATGCACATTTTTTACCCCTCAGGTGTCCCCCGGCTCGGGGCACGCTAGCGGGCCAAAGGGAGCTGGTCGTACCCCGCCCCGCCATGAACGTCCACATCCACTGTTACGTTCCAGCCTCGCGGCTATAGGCACTTAGCGTGTCGTGCGAGCACATGGGCGAACCAACCACGCTGATTGGACCAGCGCAAACCGAAGGAACCGGGGGGTTCAACGACACTCCTAATACAATACATCGAAGAGGTAGACCAAAAGAACGACAGTAACGTAACGGTTCACTGTACCGGTAGGCCATACCTACCAGTCACGGCAACGATAGGAAACCTAACAGAATCCTCCGCGCCGAGGTCTTCTTCGCCAGTCCCTTACCTAGGCATCTGCACCCTCAAAAGGAAAAGCTCAAACTTTAGAGTATCTCACCCACCTGGTTTGTCTGAGATTCTTTACCACGGGACCTGACAGGCGGCTTCTTCCTCCATCCAACTATCTAAATTGAGCGAAGCGAGACAAGTTTGCAACATATGTTCTACTTGGCGCGAAGGACCCTGTGAGGATTTTCATCGACGACACCACAATCAAGCTTCATCCGGTCCTTTCATTTGCTCAGCACGTATGTATACCAAGAC